>BQNB010093709.1:0-26295 GCA_026074375.1 Tanacetum coccineum
TTGACAATTGGGCTTTTTATGGTTCGGAGTAAAGAAGATGAAATGAAAGGGGAAATTTAATTATTTAAATCTTTATCTTAACGGTTGTGGGCAATTGAGATGAAATTAAAGAGGGGACCACATAGGCAGTAAGGGTCCTTTGTTTTTTCCGTAAAGATGGTCACGATTGGCAGAGAAGGAAGGATGGGAAAACTGTTGGTGAAGCCATGAACATCTAAAGGTTCTTTCTGTTCACTTGTTTTAGTTGTAAAATTATGCCTTAGAGTTGATCGTGTAAATTACGTTGTGCAGTAAGCCCCGGGTAAAGTGAAACAAAGTATCTGAAAGAATCTATGCCCCCTCATGTCTCATTAAGTCCCTCGATATCCAGGTTTGCTTGTGGCAGGCACCATAGTCCTAACTGGGTATAAGACCTTCATTTTCAAGAGGTTGGTTCATGTTGATAATTTGGCCGTTCTTATAACAATGGTTTTCAAAACGATTACATGTAATCCCGAGATCCTACATATGTGCAACTTGCAAAACAGAACAGAAATAAATCTATCTCATTAGTTTGCGCGTTCCTCAACATAATTAGGTTCCTCTATGATTTCCAATAGACTTATGTATTTACCAATGTTGCAACCCTTTTTATGTAGGTTGGAAACGATGAAGTTTTAAATTGCTACGATGCACATAGTGAGGATAATTCACATTTTCGGAGGCGTTGTTATTGGATGCTAAATCCGTAAGTATAACTTCTCCCCTGATTTGAGGCATGTTGTACGTTTAGTAACATGTAAATGTATCTATCCATACAATGCCTTTATAGACTTGTGTTCTTTAATTTTTTGGTGGCAGGGCAATGGATCATATCGTCCTCGTTCATTACAGACATCATTTAAAGTTATATATGTTTCGAGCTTCTATAAGATGTCATTAGCATTCACATTTTGCAGGGAAAGCATAGTGCTGGACCCATTTCAGTATTCACTTTGGGGTCTTTTAACATCATTCAGAGTTCCAACAACTACGCCACTCAGCTAGCTTCGTCTGCTGGTGCAAGTGAATTTGATGAAACTTACAACAACACACCTGGTCCCAGTTTTCTGGATGGTAGTCCAGGTGTTTTAACTAATTCCAATGGGGCAAGTCGCTCGAGTCTAACTGAAAGAATAGACAAAATCGATAGTTCGCCTGAACTCCAAATTGATGAGGCGTTGAAGAGGATTCAGAAGCAGTTGAGTTTGGAACACGTGAAAGAAAATGGCACGTTCTATAACGAGAATGAGTATCTAGATGACTTAGGATTCACGTATAATGAGCAAAATTATAGTGGATTTGAGGAGTTCCAATATGGTTCAGACAATTCCGTGTCTCTACAATATTCAGGTTTCTCTCCTCTTTGTGTACTTGCTCGTGGTAGTCTTATTATTAGATCAACGTCTTAACTTGATATCAATCATAGTAGAGCTAGATATAGCTCAAGATCAAATAAACACATCGCGAAATGGTGCAACTCACTTTGAGAGACTTCATCAGTATCAGCAAACACTCAAGGACGATTCTACTGTTTCAAGTCAACAAAATTATATTTGGAAGGACATGCTAACATATGACGGGGATGCAGCATATGATGGTTCACTGCAGAATTATATGTACCCGTCAGATACAAATGTAAGCTTCTATTCCTTGTCGTGCGATATAATGCAATGACTATCCTGTAATTGACATATAAATCCTTTAAACAGGAAGTGCTTCTATCTCAACAACAAAGAGATCCAGTGGAAGCACCATTCTGGAGATACGGGTACAAGTAACGACTGTAAGTTTAATGCTCTTTTTGCAATCAAAGGGGTTTTGAATGTTTACCTGACTTTGCAGACCATGTTAACGTGACCTTGCAAACCGTGGAAATAAGGGTGGCTAAACGGGTGGAGTGGGTTGGTTCGACCCACAAACACGTTTTGTGTTCTTATTCTGTAAGGGGGTGTTTGTTTCGGCTTATATGTGGGCTTATTTGATTTCCCCTTATATAACATAAGCCCCGATTTTCTGGCTTATATTGAGACTTATGGGTTTATATAAGTTTATCATATCGTAATGAACTTATATAAGCCCACAAGTCTCAAAGTAAGCCGGAAAATTATGGCTTATGTTATATAAGCCGAAATCAAATAAGCTCATAAGCCCACATGTAAGCCGAAACAAACACCCCCTAAACTTGTATGGCTATATATGGTTACAAACCTAAGTAGGTAGAATAGCAACCAGCATGTTTAACTCGATGGATCTTTGGTTCTTCTCATTTTAATACTTTCTCGCCAAAGAAAGGTAGGTATAATGCTTTTGAATTCTTTGTGGATGACTTTCTATCCGTTTGACCAGCTAGATACGTTTGACCTGTTTCCTTTGTAGTTATAACTTTTAGCTAAACCCATTCAGTCCGTTAGAGATAAAGATAACGAAAATCGACCCATTTTTAGTTTGTTTCGGTATACCTGAAACAATGCATTCTCTGACAGCTATATTGTATATACAGCATCCATATTGCCATCTCAAGAACTTGAAGATTCAACATTTCCTACATATATCAAAATGATGCGGACATATACTCAACTCTGTTTGACCAATGACAGAATGGAACCTCACTCGCTTCAGAATCAAGTTTAACCATTGCACAAGAGCAGAAGTTTACAATTCGTGAGATATCCCCTGAGTGGGTTTATGTGATCGAGCCATCAAAGGTGAGTTCGTTAAACATATGTAAGAAAATCCTCTGTGCGCTATTTTTTGATCAGTCATCTTGGCTTCTTGGGTATTCACAGTTTCACACATTCCTTGCTGCACGTGCTTATAGTTGGGACTTTTACATGCGATCCTTCAAATAATGAATGGATATGTATGTTTGGCGACACTGAAGTTCCCGTTGAGATTATTCAGGAGAACGCCTGGAAAAGTTACTATTTGTATTAAACAACGTAATCATTTGGTTGACGGAACTTCATGGAACCACGAAGAACTAAAACAACAATAAAAACGATGTAAGTGACTTTTCTACACTGTTATACGCATACAATATGTATCATATGAAGCGAGTTAAACGATGTCGAAATTAATTTTGATGTGAATGAGGTATAGTCTCTTGTAAACAAAATAGGAACGATATCAAGAGAAACTCAACGTGAGTTTTTTCCCACAATGTTTCCCACATCGTTGGGTGAACAAACATTTGAGGTTTACTTATAAGTAAAAACAATGGAACCTCAATATTAGGGCTGTAAACGAACTGAACGTCAGTGAACATTTCATGAACCGTCTGGTAAAAAGTCCGTTTATGTTCGATCATTTATTAAATAAACGAACATGAACAAAATTTTACGTTCTTTTAGTTAAATGAACGAACATGAACAAAAGTTCCGTCAGTTCATTTATATTCGTGAACGTCTGATTATTGTTCGTTAACGTTCATCTAATCGTTTTCGTTCATATATCATATCGTTTTATTACATACGTTTTAAATTTCTTTACTTAAAACAAAATAATACTAAGAATATTGATGAACAACATGAACATCGATGAACAATGTGCTTTTTTGATGCTGTCTCAAATCATTAGTTTTATTAAAAAACAATGTTCATCAGTTCTATTAGTTTAAAAAACCACAATGTGCATCAGTTATTTGTGATAATGTTCATCAATTCATTAGTCTAGTTTATGTTTTGAACAAAACTTAGTATTGTTCTTCAGTTGATCAGTTTTCCAAAAAACACAATGTTCATCAGTTATTTTTGATAATGTTCATTAGTTCAAGTTAGTATTGTTCATCAGTTTTAAAAAAATACACAATGTTTATCAGTTATTTTTGATAATGTTCATCAGTTCATCCGTTATTTTTGATAATGTTCATTAGTTTTTGAAAAAAAATCACATTGTTTATCAATTGTCTAAAAAAATAAATATTCATCATTTAGATAACAAATGTTAATCAGTTAGGACTTTAGGAGCGGAAATAGCAAGAAAAAAAAGAGCTTGAAATAGTAAAAGAAGGTGAGTTTTTTTACACTTTTTAAAGGATTACATCTCAATTACCCACAACCGTTAAGGGGGTGTTTGGGATTGCTTATTCAAATAAATTTTACGTAGTTGATATTGGGCTTATTTGAAAATTAATTATTGTGAGTTGGGCCTTAAAATCAATTTATTTGTAATTTTACCACATAAAAAGCATGTTTATCACATAATCAATTTTTTAAGTGTTTGGCAAATAAGATTATATATAGTTTGACATATAAAATGACCAAATTGGACAATTTTAATATTTGTTTTGTTAGAATTCAACCTATAAAACTTTTATTACATAACTTGTGACGTCGTAAAAAAACCAATTAACATACAAAAAATTCACTTCCATGATAACATAGTAAAGATTGATGCGTTAAAAACATACAGAACATTTTACTCCGTTGGTATTGGGCTTATTTGAAAATTAATTATTGTGAGTTGGGCCTTAAAAACAATTTATTTGTAATTTATACCACATAAAAAGCATTATTAAAAATTAGGGTTTCCTCATCGCTTTGTGTCGCCCTCCAACCTGCAACAACCAACATATCATTTCTTTGTATTTTTGTTTCTCGGGTTTTTTGTAAATAGGTTATGCTTTTGAACCCCAAAACAGAATAAAAAAAATAAAAAAATAAAACACAAGACAGGAGCTACAACTAGTAGAAATTAAGATAAAGATTTAACTAATTAAATTCCCCTTCATTTCATCTTCTTCACTCCGAACCCTAAAAACCCTAATTGTGAAAAAAATGTATGACACTCGTTTTTTGGGTCGACAACACCGTAGGCAGCGAAATGACTATGATCATGACTATTATAAGCACCAGAATACAAAAGAGATATCGAAGCAGATAGAGATAACAATATTAGATGGCTAAGTTTATGATTAATTGACCTTGACGTTGACTGTTACTGTGTGACTTATTCGTTGCCCAAACCTAATTGTGGTTGTTTGGTGGTCCATTATGTTTTTAGGGTCTGGGATTGCTTACTTATTAAAGCGTATGTATTTAAGTATAAATACATTATCAATCTTCATTATGTAATCATAAAAACACAATCAAAAATATATTATCTTGAGCTATTTATACATGGTATCCGAGCTTTATGCTTTTCTAACCCAACACAAAAAAGTTGTCCTCCGGTCATCGACTACTCTACGAAGAAATTGGAGGGATCCCGACCTATTTACTTTTTTCGCTTTATAATTTTGTGTTTTAATAGTCTTTTTATCCAATTCAAATAAAAACCCTAGAAAACAAAAAACTATAGCCGTCATAACACTTCTCATACATGTTGATTTAGCCATCAACAAAAAAATTGTGTCATCAGCATTACTCTTTGTTTTACCGCCGGAGATGATTGTCGTTTTTTCGCAAATAGTTGGATCATAAAATTGTTGTTCATACCTAAAGGCAAAGCAAAGCCATACTAAAAAAGAACGTCACACAAAGAGGAAGCCGCAACGATAAAACAACTATGCGTATAAAGACATTATGATTCTGTTTCCAACAAATAACAACGAAGATGACAGAAGAAGATAAGAAGAATCGGATTTCAACATATGTTCCAGTTTGTCCGTTCGAAAGTCTGCCGCTCAAACTGCGGGGGAGTATTAGATGGCTAAGTTATGTTAATTTGACTGTTGACTGTTGACTGTTGACCGTTGACTGTTGACTTATTCGGCCCAAACCTAATTGTGGGTTTGGGTCCATTATGTTTTAGGGTTTGGATTGCTTACTTATTAAGCTATGTATTTAGTATAAATACATAGCCAATCTTCATTATGTAATCACAAAAACACAATCAATAATATATTATCTTAAAGGGGTTCGCCGTCACACTGCAACCAAATATAGCGATTTTATAGTTAAACTTGTAAAAAAGATGGATTCGAAGCGACATTTTGGCTTTGTAAGAGTGTGTTCATAGAAACAGGTAACCCAAATCAAATTTAGTTTTTGATTGGCTGGTTCAATGCTTTATATTAACGTGGTTTACATCGATTGGTAAAGGCTGTCAAATATACCTCACAAAAAACCTAGATTTTTTTTTCTAATTGTTGATTAACGGGTTATAGGGTATAGGGTAGAATATTGAGTTACTTCATAATCCTAGTACAGATGATTTGATTGGTTTGTGGCTTCGTCCGGGAAAACTCAGAGGATGCACTTGTGGTGAAGAACAAATCGACAATGTGTCAAACCACAAGTGCATCCTCTCAAAGTTTTCCCGGACCAAGCCGCAAACCAATCTATAAAATGACCAAATTGGACAATTTTAATATTTGTTTTGTTTGAATTCAACCTATAAAACTTTTATTTCATAACTTGTGATGTCGTAAAAAAAAAATCAATTAACATAAAGAAAATTCACTTCCATGATAACATAGTAAAGATTGATGCGTTAAAAACTTACAGAATTAACATTTTACTCCGTTGGTATTGGGCTTATTTGAAAATTTAGTTATTGTGAGTTGGGCCTTAAAATCAATTTTTGTTAATTTTACCACATAAAAAGCATTTTAAGAATAGGGTTTGCTCTTGTACAACAACATATCATTTCTTTTGTATTTTTGGGTTTTGCATTTTGAACCCAAAACAAAAACGTGACAGGGAGCTACAACTAGTAGAAATTAAGATAAAGATTTAACTAATTAAATTTCCCCTTCATTTCATCTTCTGAACCCTAAAAACCTAATTGTGAAAAAAATGGTTCTCTGGGTTGACAATACCGTAGGCAGCGAAATGACACTAGTCATGATCATGACTATTATAAGCACGAGGCTGAATATAGAAGAGATATCGAAGCAGATAGAGATAGCAATTGTATAGAATTATATTACTATCTTAAAGGGGTTCGCCGTCACACTGCAACCGGATATAGCGATTTTATAGTTAAACTTGTAAAAAAGATGGATTCGAAGCGACATTTTGGCTTTGTAAGAGTGTTCATAGAAACAGGTAACCCAAATCCATTTTTAGTTAGTTTTGATAGGCTGGTTCAATGCTTATATTAACGGGTTACACGATGGGTTAAAGCTGTATGAAATCGGATATACTCACAAAAAAACGAAGATTTTTTTCTAATTGTTGATTAACGGGTTATAGGGTAGAATATTGAGTTACTTCATAATCCTAGTACAGATAATTTGATTGGTTTGTGGCTTCGTCCTGAGGATGCACTTGTGGTGCAAGAACAAGTCGACAATGTGTCAAACCACAAGTGCATTCTCTCTAAGTTTTCACGGACCAAGCTGCAAACCAATCAAATTTTCTGGATTATCAAGTAACTCAAAATATTCTTCCCTATACCCCCGTTAATTACACTTTAAAAAAAATCTAGGTTTTTTGTGAGTACATCCGATTTCAAACCGCTTTAACCCATCGTGTAACCCGTTAATATAAGCATTGAAGCAGCGTATCAAAACTGAAATTGAATTTGGGTTGCCTGTTTCTATGAAGACTCTTACGAAGCCAAAACGTCGTTTCTTTTTTACAAGTTCAACTATAAAATCGCTATATATGGTTGCAGTGTGACCGCGAACCCATTTAAGATAGTAATATAGTTCTATACAGTTGCTATGTGCTTCGATATCCATTCTATATTTAGCCTGGTGCTTATAATAGTCATCTTGATCATAGTCATTTCGCTGCCTACGGATATTGTAAAACGGGTTTCATACATTTTTTGACAATTGAGGCGTTGTTATTGGATGAAAGAATTGACGAAATCGATAGTTCGCCCGAACTCCAAATTGATGAGGCGTTGAAGAGGATTCAGAAGCAGTTGAGTTTGGAACACGTGAAAGAAAATGGCACGTTCTATAACGAGAATGAGTATCCATCCAGATGACTTAGGATTCACGTATAATGAGCAAAATTATAGTGGATTTGAGGAGTTCCAGTATGGTTCAGATAATTCTGTGTCTAAATTACGTTGTGTAGTAAGCCCCGAGTAAAGTAAAACAAAGTATCTGAAAGAATCTATGCCCCCTCATGTCTTATTAAGTCCCTCGATATCCAAGTTTGCCTGTGGCAGGCACCATAGTCCTAACTGGGTATAAGACCTTCTTTTTCAAGAGGTTGGTTCATGTTGATAATTTGGCCGTTCTTATAACATTGGTTTTCAAAACGATTACATGTAATCTCGAGATCCTACATATGTGCAACTTGCAAAACAGAACAGAAATAAATCTATCTCATTAGTTTGCGCGTTCCTCAACATAATTAGGTTCCTCTTTGATTTCCAATAGACTTATGTATTTACCAATGTTGCAACTCTTTTTACGTAGGTTGGAAACGATGAAGTTTTAAATTGCTACGATGCACATAGTGAGGATAATTTACATTTTCGGAGGCGTTGTTATTGGATGCTAAATCCGTAAGTATAACTTCTCACCTGATTCGAGGCATGTTGTACGTTTAGTAACATGTAAATGTATCTATCCATACAATGCCTTTATAGACTTGTAAACATAGTACAACTATGTAATGCACAGGGTTGAGTGTCTCAATTATTTTTATAAATGTGCAAATCAATTCCCTTTATTTAGACACTAGTTAATTGAAAATTTTAAAATAACAATAATAACGGTTAATTGGCTTATTATGGTTATTATTTATGTCTCAAAATAAGCCACACCCCCAAGTCTATAAGTAGTTAATTAGTGTTTGTTCAAATGCAAACAAAATAAAGGCGTGTTGATTTTCAATGCATGCTTTCTCGTGTTTTGTCACTTTGCACGAGGCGGCTTTCAAAGCAACCTGACTTGCTGTAAAACCCCTACTACTTAACCCAACGAAAGAAGAAACACCCTTCAGATCAACGCATGTTTCCCTCCAACCATCCAAAAACCAAAACGTTAGCCGGTCTGAGTGTTGATCTTCCATCTAACGGGTCAGTTAAAAAGTTCACAAGTGCTTTCTTCTTGGCAGATATCCCAACACGCCTACATATGTCAAAAAGGACGTGCATAACCATATCGTATCGGTACTTGAATCCCAAGAGCTCTTTACAATGAACCACATGTTCCCCAAAAGAATCCAAATGCCTTGTGACAAACAGGGCATATCGCATGCACCGAAAATAATGGAATCATGAGGCGTTACTTAAGGATAGTATGATATTCGACCGATGACATATGTTGACCAAGCCCGTCTATGGGGATAACTAGAAGAAAATCCTAAGCATGTGGTGCACGCAAACTACTTTCTATCTCATAGTCATGTCAAAGTGGGCTTCCAAATCCTTGACCATTTCACTAAAAAGGACACTCACTGGTGTTTATTGGGCTTTAGAGGGGACGGTGTCTTTATTAGTGAAATCGCTAAAATCAAAGCATGGAACCGTATCAGGAAGACAAGCCAAAGCATAAACATAATCATCATCCATACCACATATGCCACTATCATATGAGATGTGGTTTTGTAGCACCTAAATATTGGGACCTCGGGCCACAAAGCATAGGAGAAACCACTTTTGGCGAGTATAAAACCCAAACCACCAATCCTGAAATAGGTAACGAAGTAAAGTCCGCCACTGTAAGTCTCCAAAAATGGTCCACCACAAACCACTATATTCTCGATTGACACATGCAAACATTTGTCAAAAAACAAGGGCGCGTCCTCCATGTGTACAGGTTGACAAGTCCTTAAACTGAAAAAGAGTTTGGCAATACCCATACATGATTAAAGCAAAGGGAGCTCACTCTGCGGGTCATGGAACAGTGCAAGAAGAACTCTCAAATCAACAACATTCCCGCTCACCTCATAGCAACCCACCTACTAAAAATGCTCTCTACTAACAGTACCCCCAAGAAAGCTTCCACATCGATGATGGCCTCTGAATATTGACATGAAATAAACCCTCATGAAGCTTCAAACCATTACACGAGCGCCAACATATCTTTGTTTTCTTGATATTAAGTTCAAGACCCAAACCTGGACCACTCGCCTTTATAATGTCTAACACACTGGCAACCTCTTCTGAATATCCAATAACGGTCTCATCATCAAGATACCAAGCATGAAGAAGTAGCTTGCAACTGTCTTTGATCTTATGTACTAGCGAGTGCAATACAAGAGCAAAAAGAAGAGGTCCCAATGGGTGTCTCCAAATACAATCTTGTTGCCTGCCCATATAAAAATTTCAGCCACAAAGAAATAGATCGGACACCATTCAACCGAACCTCACAGAATGAAGGTGGATGCCGCACTATCCACAGATTGATAAACACAGCCTAATCGAGAATCCACATTAAGCATTGACAAGAGACTCATCATTATGATATTCCACTCCAACACGCTATTAAAAAAAAAACCAAAAAAATACGGCTATTTACAAACAACCTCAGTGCCACCTGACAATCCGACCACAGATTAAAAATCACTAAGGTACTTTGACATTTCTTTACCCACACCTTTCATGGCAAGCTTGGAAACCAAACGTCTCCATATCTTGCCAACTGCAATAGGTCGAATCTCGTTATCAGGTTTAAAGAGAGGCGTAAGAGGAGCAGATGCAACAAACTTTGCCAAAATAGGCGAACACCTCCCCGCTAACCACAGATTAACGACTGAGGTGATGACCTTTAAGAGATCTATAGTAGCAGACCCCTCTTCACATAATGCATCTAAGATATGTTGTGCCCTCAAACCATCTCACTCGCATGAAGTACCTTTTAGAAACGATTTAATGCAATCAAAGACACTATCAATCTCTACTACAAGGGGAGGCTCAAAAAATGTGATGCTAGCCATGGATGGGGGTTGCTTATGAGGATGCTTAACCTCTAAGGCTTTAATAGTATCATCACAGTATGGAGCTACACCGGAGGATGGTAGCACTTTCACTGTTGTCGTAAAGTGCCCATCCGTAACCTTGCTAGACACTTCTTGTATGTTGGTGTTGCCGATAGCTCTCTCCTCTTAAAAACATCTCACCCTGTCCAAACGGACCCCAGCGCGGAACCATCTAATATACTTTTTAACTAACGATGTAATACCATCATCTTTTCCCCATGTAGCCAATGACTTAAGGATAGAACTTTGTTGCAATGATTTTCTATTCCCGGACCTACGTTCTTGTCTATTCTTGGGCCTACACACCTGCAGCGTGCATCGTGAAAAAAGCAACAACATGACCCATGCATCAACAAAATCGGGTTGGGCAACCACCTTGCAAAGAACTGTCTTCAACGCTAGAGAAAAAGCAAGACGACAACCATGAGGAATGCATTTGACAGTATTGAAAGTTAACAATTTGGTGTTTGGTGTATTGACCGTTTGCGTTTATGAAGTATGAGCTCCATATTAATTTTTATTGTTGATTGATTTTATTTAGATTAAGTTTAAATCTGTATGTGTTTATGCGGTGGAAATTTGTTTATGGTGTACACGCAAGTTGATGATGAAAAACATTGATAAACAAAGTATGTTGTTGAAGAATATTGATGAACAACATGAACACCGATGAACAATGTGCTTTTTTGATGCTGTCTCAATTCATTAGTTTTATTAAAAAACAATGTTCATCAGTTCTATTAGTTTAAAAATAACACAATGTGCATCAGTTATTTGTGATAATGTTCATCTTTCCTTAGTCCTAAGTTTATTTGAAACAAAAGTTAGTATTGTTCTTCAGTTGATCAGTTTTCCAAAAAACACAATATTCATCAGTTATTTATTTTTGATAATGTTCATTAGTTCAAGTTAGTATTGTTCATCAGTTTTTTAAAAAACACAATGTTCATTAGTTATTTTTGATAATGTTCATCAGTTCATCCGTTATTTTTGATAATGTTCATTAGTTTTCGAAAAAAAATCACATTGTTTATCAATTGTCTAAAAAATAAATATTCATCATTTAGATAACAAATGTTAATCAGTTAGGACTTTAGGAGCGAAAATAGCAAGAAAAAAAAGAGCTGGAAATAGTAAAAGAGGGAACACTTGTCACATGTGAGTTTTTTTTACACTTTTCAAAGGATTACATCTCAATTACCCACAACCGTTAAGGGGGTGTTTGGGATTGCTTATTCAAATAAATTATGTGTTTTGAAAATGAGTAATCTGATAATCAGTTGTTATAAAACATGATTATAAAATATGGTTGGATTTGATTAAGCTGTTTGATATCGCAATAATCACATAATCAATTTTTTAAGTGTTTGGCAAATAAGATTATATATAGTTTGACATATAAAATGACCAAATTGGACAATTTTAATATTTGTTTTGTTAGAATTCAACCTATAAAACTTTTATTTCATAACTTGTGACGTCGTAAAAAAAACCAATTAACTTACACAAAATTCACTTCCATGATAACATAGTAAAGATTGATGCGTTAAAAACATACATTACAATTACTCATTGGTATTAGGGCATATTGAAAATTAATTATTGTGAGTTGGGCCTTAAAATCAATTTATTTGTAATTTTACCACATAAAAAGCATGTTTAAAATAGGGTTTCCTCTTCGCTTTGTGTCGCCTCCAACCTGCAACAACAACATATCATTTCTTTTGTAATTTTGTTTTCTCGTTTTTTTGTTAAAAGGTTCTGCATTTTGAACCCAAAACAAAAACGTGACAGGGAGCTACAACTAGTAGAAATTAAGATAAAGGTTTAACTAATTAAATTCCCCCTTCATTTCATCTTCTTCACTCCAAACCCTAAAAACCCTAATTGTGAAAAAAATGTATGACACTCGTTTTCTGGGTCGACAACACCGTAGGCAGCGAAATGACTATGATCATGACTATTATAAGTACCAGAATACAAAAGAGATATCAAAGCAGATAGAGATAGCAATAAAAGATGGCAGAATGTTATGTTTAATTAGAACCTTTGATGATGACTTGTTGACTGTTGACTTATTTGGCCCAAACCTAATTGTGGGTTTGGGTCCATTATGTTTTAGGGTTTGGATTGCTTACTTATTAAGCTATGTATTTAGTATAAATACATAGCCAATCTTCATTATGTAATCATAAAAACACAATCAATAATATATTATCTTTGCTATTTTACATGGTATCGGAGCTTTAGGTTCTAACCCAACACAAAATAGTTGTCCTCCGGTCATCGGCTACTCGTCGATGATTCGGAGGGATCCCGGCCTATTTACTTTTTTCGCTTTATAATTTTGTGTTTTAATAGTCTTTTTATCCAATTCAAATAAAAACCCTAGAAAACCAAAAACTATAGCCGTCATAACACTTCTCATACATGTTGATTTAGCCATCAACAAAAAAATTGTGTCATCAGCATTACTCTTTGTTTTACCGCCGGAGATGATTGTCGTTTTTTTGCAAATAGTTGGTCGTAAAATTGTTGTTCCTACCTAAAGGCAAAGCAAGCCATGACGTAAAAAAACGTCACACAAAGGAGGAAGCCGCAAGCGATAAACAACTATGCCGCGAAATACAGTTATGATTCCGTTCCAACAAAGAACAACGAAGATGACAGAAGAAGATAAGAAGAAGCGGCTTTCAACATATGTTCCAGTTTGTCCGTTCGAAAGTCTGCCGCTCAAACTGCGGGGGAGTATTAGATGGCTAAGTTATGTTAATTTGACCGTTGACTGTTGACTGTTGACCGTTGACTGTTGACTTATTCGGCCCAAACCTAATTGTGGGTTTGGGTCCATTATGTTTTAGGGTTTGGATTGCTTACTTATTAAGCTATGTATTTAGTATAAATACATAGCCAATCTTCATTATGTAATCACAAAAACACAATCAATAATATATTATCTTAAAGGGGTTCGCCGTCACACTGCAACCGGATATAGCGATTTTATAGTTAAACTTGTAAAAAAGATGGATTCGAAGCGACATTTTGGCTTTGTAAGAGTGTTCATAGAAACAGGTAACCCAAATCAAATTTTAGTTTTTGATTGGCTGGTTCAATGCTTATATTAACGGGTTACACGATGGGTTAAAGCTGTATGAAATCGGATATACTCACAAAAAACCTAGATTTTTTTTTCTAATTGTTGATTAACGGGTTATAGGGTATAGGGTAGAATATTGAGTTACTTCATAATCCTAGTACAGATGATTTGATTGGTTTGTGGCTTCGTCCGGGAAAACTCAGAGGATGCACTTGTGGTGCAAGAACAAGTCGACAATGTGTCAAACCACAAGTGCATCCTCTCTAAGTTTTCCCGGACCAAGCCGCAAACCAATCAAATTATCTGTACCGGATTATCAAGTAACTCAAAATATTCTTCCTTATACCCCCGTTAATTAAACTTAAAAAAATCTAGGTTTTTTTTAGTATATCTGATTTCAAACCGCTTTAACCCATCGTGTAACCCGTTAATATAAGCATTGAAGCAGCGTATCAAAACTGAAATTGGGTCTCTACAATATCCAGGATTTGAGGTATTGCTAACGGCTGGACTGCTCTTCATTGGGCTTCACGTTTTGGAAGGTAACCTTCATTTTTATTCATGTTATGGTCTCTACTGATCTTATGTGAGCAAATTGATCAAGTCTTCTATTTTGGGTTTACGTATTAAAGTTTACATAACTACGCATGTAGTCTCAAATATGTTAACCATTTTCTGTAATATCCCAATGTGTGAATCAGAAAGTTTAGCAAGAAAGAAAACGGGTTGACGGGTCAAACGGGTTCAAGTTGCTCATAATTGGTACTATTATGGCAATATTATAGGTTTTGTAGAAAAAAAATGAACAAAAAAGTGTTTCAGACCAACACAACCCTATTCTTCTCGTTTTAACCTGAACTTAATGTTGCGCGTTTCAACTTGTTACCTAGCGCACCCGGCCTGCCTCTTTTTCCACCTTAGTTTTGTTTGTGCGCATCCATAACTGTTAGACCTTAAAACCTGAATTGATTTCGTTTACTTACAGGGAAAAAATGGTAGCCGAACTCCTAGCTTCTGGTGCATATCCTGGAGCAGTGACGGATCCCAGTCAACAAGATCCAACTGGAAAAACACCAGCATCTATAGCTGAAACATATGGACACAAGGGTCTTGCAGGTTATCACTCAGAGGTGGCACTAACTAGCCATATTTCATCCCTCGCATTAAAAGAAAGCGAACTCACTAAATGTTCTGCTGAGGTGGAAGCCGAAAGAACGGTAAATAGCATCTCGAACCAAAATCTTGTAGTTGAGGATCACCTATCTCTCAAGGACGCTATAGCTTCTGTGAGGAATGCAGCTCAAGCTGCTTCCTGTATACAAGGTGTTCAGGGCACATTCTTTTAAGAAGAGGAAACAGAAAGTAGCTGCTGAACGTCATCATAATGCAGCCTTTCAGCTGTATCAAAGTTGACTTTTGGAAATGCGCGTCATCATAATGCAGCCTTAGCTATCCAGAAGAAGTATCGAGGTTGGAAAGGTCGCAAGGATTACCTTACACTTCGCAAGAAAGTAGTGAAGATACAGGTTCTCCTTCCTTTCACTCCTTAAACACTCGTCACTTAACATTGATGTCCACTTAGAGTAGCAAATAATGGGTTCATGGTGTTATCGTTATCATTGACAGGCGCATGTAAGAGGTCACCAGGCAAGGAAAAACTATGAAGCCATCTGTTGGGCTGTTGGTATAGTGGAGAAAATCATATTGAGGTGGCACAGGAAACGAGTTGGTTTACGAGGATTCCATTTGGATTCCATTGATGAAAGTGCAGATGAAGACATCGCAAAGGTGTTTCGGAAGCAAAGAGTAGACGTTGCTCTGGCTGAAGCCGTCTCCAGGGTGCTCTCTATGGTGAACTCAACACCTGCAAGGCAGCAATACCGACGCATGATTCAAAAATATCTGCAAGCCAAGGTTAGTAACTTTTATTTGATTCACAACAATCTATGTTTCTCATATGTGGTAAAATGGGTGGGTTGTGTAAACGGGTTAACGTCAATAGACTAATTTTCGTACGGGTCATTTCAAAAATCTGTCCCACACGCGACTTGAACCCAGAACCACTTTGAAGTCTACTTGGCTGCTACACTTCTTAAATTTGAATATTTTGGAACTTTTGCAGGCCGAGCAAGGAGGTTGGAAAACGGAAGGAGGCACAACGTCTCAACTTGACACAGCAGCTGGCAAGGAGACTGAAGAGTTGTTCGCCTTTCTATAAAGAAAGAAAAAAAATAAAGTTAATTAGTTAATTGATGCTAGAGTTCTCATAAACTAAAAGATGGCCTGTTGGTTGCGTTTGTATATATACGATTATAACATGTGGAGTTTGATCGGCTTTGGTTGTAAGTAACATAGCGCAAATGGGAAAGCATAGGGTCGTGTAAGATCGTGTGCTTCTCTTTTTCCGTTTCTTATTCACTCTTTTGTTTTTCGAAGGGTCGAGACGTGGTCATTCGATATTACACTTCTTAGGTTGTATTTAAAGGAAGATACAAGTCTGTATATGTCCCAGCTATGTGCTTTAGATATTTAATAGATTGCATTATTTTTTATATGTAAGGGTATTTTAGTCAAACAACAATGCATAGTAACGAATTATTTTTCAAACAATCATAATTGTGATATTTTGGTTATTTGTTTTCTTCAACTATGAAATAACACAATAATGAGAGAAGTTGTATTATATGTTGTCTTATATAGTAGTATTTGTGTATTAAATCTTAGAAATTATTAATGTTGAGATTAAATACAAAAAAAATGTCTTTTTTTTAGAAACTACTAAAGAAAGTTGTAATGCATTTTTATTTTATTTTTTGCTGAGATTATTGTTAAGGCAACTATTTCATTAAGACAACACATAATTGAGCATAATAGACATCAGATTGAACCTAATCTGGCCCGAACCGGACATAATGTATTTTCACTCTGCTCTTCGGTCCACCATTTTCATCAACTTCGATCATGGATCATGTCTGGTTTTACACAAAATCCGTCAATATGCTTTGCTTGATCGGACCGATAATCTGGGCCGAACTGAACCGGCAGATCCGAACCGAACATACTTCGGTCCGGTCCTCGATCTAATATTTTGGGCCAAATCAGATTTTGGTCCTGGTTTTAGGACCGTGCTCAGCCATTTCGAATTTTCATGTGGGAATTTAAGTTTTAAAAAGTATTTTGGGATTAAACATTAGTAAGGGTCCGTTTGGTTTATAAGTGGGGTTAGAATAAGATTTGGATTTAGTTTAGGATTTGAATTTGGTGTAGGTTTAGAAGAGAAAAATGATATTTATTTATACATATTTTATAACAAAAAATATTATTTGAATATCAAATTAGTTATACATGTGAGTGGAAAAAAGAGATCCCACAAGGTCCCAAAGATTTGGACTAAAACCTAACTATTTTGTAAGATTTTAAAAACTCTTACAAGTGGGTTTTGAAAATATAAACCCCATCAAACAAACATTACTTTATGGACTCAACCTAAAACCACCCCCATAAGCCTTCCAACCAAACGCATCCTAACATTTTTAAGTTTTTTAAATTTAAACATATGTGTTTTTTCTGATATAATTTTTTAGATTGTATGTTACTTAATGACTCAATTAACATGTTCAAACACTTATAAAGTAGGGACCAAGAGTGTAAGTTTTTTTATTACAAGGACTAAATAGAAAATACGAGCAAACCACAAGGACCAAACGTGTAATTGACTCTTATCGTTTCTTCTTCATCTATATAAATAAGGGCCCAAACATCTTAATTTCCTCCCTTTGTTAACAAAGATTATATTATTTTGGATGGTGATTTGCACAATCTTAAAGTTGATTGGATCACTGAACTACCACATTGAAACATCGTTCAACTAGGTAATGCAACAGGGTTGAGTGTCTCAATTTCTTTTTATTAATGTGCAAATTCAATTCCCTTTATTTACACAATAGTAATTGAAATTTTTAACATTATCAATAATAAAGAGTTAATTGGCTCTATTTTTGGTTATTATTTATGTCTCCAAAATAAGCCACACCCCAAGTCTATAAGTAGTTAATAGTGTTTGTTCAAATTGTGAAAAATCCAGAATCTGGACTCAATAGGTTGATGAATAACTTTGATTGGTTTAGCCAAGCGGAATTTAAATCTAAGAACACAATTCACATACTAATAGGTTTTCTTTCATTCAAACCCTGATAAAGAAACTAAACTAGCTAACTACTGAAACATTGCTTTCTAAGCGTCTGTGACATATCTTTGGTGAAGTCTACTATGATATGGATGCCCAATACGAGACGCCTTACCCTCTTTATATACTAGAGGGGGTTAGGGCTTAAAGACAGATAAGAACAAATAAAGAGAAGGGAAAATATATATATCAGCATTTTAAATATATTGACTAATCTTCAATCAGCATTAATATGGATCTTTATCTTCAAAATCTTCCATCCTTTAATCCTTTGATATTTTGTCTTGTAGGTCTTCCATCTTTAACATGTTTTGTCATAATCAACTCAAATTATAATTTCCAACAATTTTCCCGTAGTTGATTAATGACAAAACCAATAAGCACAAACTTCCCTTGAAGCTAATACAGATGAAGAAACTTCCCCTATAATCCTTGCACTCTTCCCCTTTTTGTCATATCAAATAGGATGTACATGTAGATGGTAATTTAAACAATGGATATACTCATAAAAAACCTAGATTTTTTTTTCTAATTGTTGATTAACGGGTTATAGGGTATAGGGTAGAATATTGATTCATAATCCTAGTACAGATGATTTGATTGGTTTGTGTCTTCATAATCCTAGTACACAAGTCGACAATGTGTCAAACCACAAGTGTATCCTCTCTAAGTTTTCCCAGACCAAGCCGCAAACCAATCAAATTATCTGTACCGGATTATCAAGTAACTCAAAATATTATTCCCTATACCCCCGTTAATTAAACTTAAAAAAATCTAGGTTTTTTTTAGTATATCCGATTTCAAACCGCTTTAACCCATCGTGTAACCCGTTAATATAAGCATTGAAGCAGTGTATCAAAACTGAAATTGAATTTGGGTTGCCTGTTTCTATGAAGATACTTATGAAGCCAAAACGTCATTTCGAATCCATCTTTTTTACAAGTTCAACTATAAAATCGCAATATATGGTTGGAGTGTGACCGCGAACCCCTTTAAGATAGTAATATAGTTCTATACAGTTGCTATGTGCTTCGATATCCATTCTATATTCAGCCTGGTGCTTATAATAGTCATCTTAATCATAGTCAATTCGCTGCCTACGGTGTTGTCGACCCAGAGAACGGGTTTCATACATTTTTTTGACAATTGGGCTTTTTATGGTTCGGAGTAAAGAAGATGAAATGAAAGGGGGAAATTTAATTATTTAAATCTTTATCTTAACGGTTGTGGGTAATTGAGATGAAATGAAAGAGGGGACCACATAGGTAGTAAGGGTCCTTTGTTTTTTCCGTAAAGATGGTCATGAACGTCTAAAGGTTCTTTCTGTTCACTTGTTTTGGTTGTAAAATTATGCCTTAGAGTAGATCGTGTAAATTACGTTGTGTAGTAAGCCCCGAGTAAAGTGAAACAAAGTATCTGAAAGAATCTATGCCCCCTCATGTCTTATTAAGTCCCTCGATATCCAGGTTTGCCTGTGGCAGGCACCATAGTCCTAACTGGGTATAAGACCTTCATTTTCAAGAGGTTGGTTCATGTTGATAATTTGGCCGTTCTTATAACAATGGTTTTCAAAACGATTACATGTAATCCCGAGATCCTACATATGTGCAACTTGCAAAACAAAACAGAAATAAATCTATCTCATTAGTTTGCGCGTTCCTCAACATAATTAGGTTCCTCTATGATTTCCAATAGACTTATGTATTTACCAATGTTGCAACCCTTTTTATGTAGGTTGGAAACGATGAAGTTTTAAATTGCTACGATGCACATAGTGAGGATAATTCACATTTTCGGAGGCGTTGTTATTGGATGCTAAATCCGTAAGTATAACTTCTCCCCTGATTTCAGGCATGTTGTACGTTTAGTAACATGTAAATGTATCTATCCATACAATGCCTTGAACTCCAAATTGATGAGGCGTTGTTATTGGATGAAAGAATTAACAAAATCGATAGTTCATTAGTTCAAGGTAGTATTGTTCATCAGTTTTAAAAAAAACACAATGTTCATCAATTATTTTTGATAATGTTCATCAGTCCATCCGTTATTTTTGATAATGTTCATTAGTTTTCAAAAAAAAATCACACCCCCAAGTACATAAGTAGTTAATTAGTGTTTGTTCAAATGCAAACGGAATAAAGGCGTGTTGATTTTCAATGCATGCTTTCTCGTGTTTTTTCACTTTGCACGAGGTGGCTTTCAAAGAAACCTGACCTGCTGTAAAACCCCTACTACTTAACCCAACGAGAGAAGAAATACCCGTCAGATCAACGCATGTTTCCCTCCAACCATCCAAAAACCAAAATGTTTGCCGGTCTCATTGTGGATCTTCCATCCAACGGGTCGGTTAAAAAGTTCACAAGTGCTTCCTTCTTGGCAGATATCCCGACACGCCTACATATGTCAAAAAGGATGTGCATAACCATATCGTGTCGGTGCTTGAATCCCAGTAGCTCTTTACAATGAACCACATGTTCCCCAAAAGAATCCAAATGCCTTGTGACAAACAGGGCATATCGCATGCACCGAAAATAATGGAATCATGAGGCGTTACTTAAGGATAGTATGATATTCCACCGATGACATATGTTGACCAAGCCCGTCTATGGGGATAACTAGTAGAAAATCCTGAGCATGTGGTGCGCGCAGACACTCAAAAACTGCTTTCTGTCTTATAGTCATGTCAAAGTGGGCTTCCAAATCCTTGACCATTTCACTAAAAAGGACACTCACCAGTGTTTGTTGGGCTTTAGAGGGGACGGTGTCTTTATTAGTGAAATTACTAAATCAAAGCTTGGAATCGTATCACGAAGACAAGCCAAAGCATAAACATAATCATCATCCATACCACATATGCCACTGTCATATGAGATGTGGTCTTGTAGCACCCAATATTGTGCCCTCGAGGCTACAAAAGCATAGGAGGAAACCACTTTTGCCGAGTACAAACCCAAACCACCAAATCGAATGGGTAAAGAAGCAAGTCGCCACTGTAAGTCTCCAAAGAATGGTCCACCACAAACCACTATATTCTCGATTGACACACGCAAATATTTGTCAAAAAACAAGGTCGCGTCCTCCATGTGTACAGGTTGACAAGTCCTTAAACCAAAAAAGAGTTTGGCAATACCCATACCTAATTGAAGCAAAAGGAGCTCACTCTACGGGTCATGTAACTGTGATAGAAGACTCATCAAATCAACAACATTCACGGCTCTCCTCATTGCCAACCTACTAATAAAATATGCGTATCTACTAACACTCCCCTAAGAAGTTTTATATCTGATGAAGGCCTCCAAATAACGACATGAAATTAATCTTCACGAAGCTTTAAACCATTATACGAGCGCCAACATATCTTTGTTTTCTTGATATTAAGTTCAAGACCCAAACCTGGACCACTCTCCTTTATAATGTCTAACACACTGGCAACCTCTTCTGAATATCCAGTAACGGTCTCATCATCAAGATATCAAGCATGAAGAAGTAACTTGCAACTGTCTTTGATCTTATGTACTAGCGAGTGCAATACAAGAGCAAAAAGAAGAGGTCCCAATGGGTCACTTTCCTGCACCCTAGTGGCAGACAAGGTATGTGTGTCTCCAAATACAATCTTGTTGCCTGCCCATATAAAACATGCAGCCACAAAGAAATAGAGGGACACCTCACCCGAACCTCGTAGAGTGATGCCGATCTATCCACAAGATTAAATGCATTCGAGAAATCCACATTAAGCATTGCAAGAGACTCATCATTGTGATATTCACTCAACACGCTATTGACGCTATGTAATACAACCTCAGTGCCACCTGACAATCCGACCACATATTGAAAATCACTAAGGTACTTTGACATTTCTTTACCCACACCTTTCATGGCAAGCTTGGAAACCAAACGTCTCCATATAGTGCCTACTGCAATAGGTCGAATCTCGTTATCAGGTTTAAAGAGAGGCGTAAGAGGAGCAGATGCAACAAACTTTGCCAAAATAGGCGGACACCTCCTCGCAAACTACGGATTAACGACTAAGGTGATAACCTTTAAGAGATCTGTAGCAGTTGCAGACCCCTCTTCACATAATGCATCTAAGATATGTTGTGCCCTCGAACCATCTCTCTCGCATGAAGTACCTTTAGGAAAAAATTTAATGCAACCAAAGACACTATCAATCTCTACTACAAGGGGAGGCTCAAAAAATGTGATGCTAGGCATGGATGGGTGTGGCTTATAAGGATGCTTAACCTCTAAGGCTTTAATAGTATCATCACAGTATGGAGCTACACCGGAGGATGGTAGCACTTTCACTGCTGTCGTAAAGTGCCCATCCGTAACCTTGCGAAGACATTTCTTGATGTTGGTGTTGCACGTTGCTCCCTCCTTCAGAAAATCATCTCTACCCTGGCCAAAGGACCCCAGCGCGGAACCATCTAATATACTTTTTAACTAACGATGTAATACCATCATCTTTTCCCCATGTAGCCAATGACTTAAGGATAGAACTTCATTCAATGATTTTCTATTCCCGGACCTACGTTCTAGTCTATTCTTGGGCCTACACACCTACAGCGTGCATCGTGAAAAAAGCAACAACATGACCCATGCATCAACAGAAACGGGTTGGGCAACCACCTTGCAAAGAACTGTCTTCAACGCTTGAGAAAAAGCAAGACGACAACCATGAGGAATGCATTTGACAGTATTGAAAGTTAACAATTTGGTGTTTGGTGTATTGACTGTTTGCGTTTATGAAGTATGAGCTCCATATTAATTTTTATTGTTGATTGATTGTATTTAGATTAAGTTTAAATCCGTATGTGTTTATGCGATGGAAATTTGTTTATGGTGTACACGCAAGTTGATGATGAAAAACATTGATAAACAAAGTATGTTGTTGAAGAATATTGATGAACAACATGAACACCGATCAACAATGTGCTTTTTTGATGCTGTCTCAATTCATCAGTTTTCTAAAAAAAACAATGTTCATCAGTTCTATTAGTTTAAAAAAAACACAATGTGCATCAGTTATTTGTGATAATGTTCATCAGTTCATTAGTCTAGTTTATGTTTTGAACAAAAGTTAGTATTGTTCTTCAGTTGATCAGTTTTCCAAAAAACACAATGTTCATGAGTTATTTTTGATAATGTTCATTAGTTCAAGTTAGTATTGTTCATTAGTTTCAAAAAACACAATGTTCATCAATTATTTTTGATAATGTTCATCACTTCATTCGTTATTTTTGATAATGTTCATTAGTTTTCGAAAAAAAATCACATTGTTTATCAATTGTCTACAAAAATAAATATTCATCATTTAGATAGCAAATGTTAATCAGTTAGGACTTTAGGAGCGAAAATAGCAAGAAAAAAGAGAGCTGGAAATAGTAAAAGAGGGAACACTTGTCACATGTGAGTTTTTTTACACTTTTTAAAGGATTACATCTCAATTACCCACAACCGTTAAGGGGGTGTTTGGGATTGCTTATTCAAATAAATTATGCGTTTTGAAAATGAGTAATTAGATAATCAGTTGTTATAAAACTTGAT
Organism: Tanacetum coccineum; assembly: GCA_026074375.1. Lineage (NCBI taxonomy): Eukaryota > Viridiplantae > Streptophyta > Magnoliopsida > Asterales > Asteraceae > Tanacetum > Tanacetum coccineum. The sequence goes on from BQNB010093709.1 coordinate 23,684, forward strand.
TATAAAATATGGTTGGATTTCATTAAGCTGTTTGATATCGCAATAATCACATAATCAATTTTTTTAAGTGTTTGGCAAATAAGATTATATATAGTTTGACATATAAAATGACCAAATTGGACAATTTTAATATTTGTTTTGTTAGAATTCAACCTATAAAACTTTTATTTCATAACTTGTGACATCGTAAAAAAATCAATTAACATACACAAAATTCACTTCCATGATAACATAGTAAAGATTGATGCGTTAAAAACTTATAGAACTAACATTTTACTCCGTTGATATTGGGCTTATTTGAAAATTTAGTTATTGTGAGTTGAGCCTTAAAATCAATTTATTTGTTAATTAGACTATATACTAAACATCAAAACAAATACGACAACATTTTGTGTCGTTTTGGTTTTGGGCTTCCATGAGCCTGCTTCTTTTGACCCATGAGCCTGTTTCTTTTAGCTAAACCGATTCAGTAGTCAAGATAGCCACATGAAACAAATTGAGCATTCTCAATTAACATGTTTAAACACTTACAAAGTAGGGACGAAGAGAGTAAGTTTTTTGATTACAAGGACTAAATAGAAAATACGAGCAAACCAAAAGGACCAAACATGTAATTGACTCTTATCGTTTCTTCTTCGTCTATATAAATAAGGGCCCAAACATCATAATTTCTCTAGGTGATTTGCACACTCTTAAAGTTGATTGGAACACTGAACTGTATAAGTAGATAAAGCACATTGTAAACATAGTACAACTCCCCAATTATTTTTATAAATGTGCAAATCAATTCCCTTTATTTATACACTAGTTAATTGAAAACTTTACAATAACAATAATAACGGTTAATCGGCTTATTATGGTTATGATTTAAGTCTCAATATAAGCCACGCCCCAAGTCCATAAGTAGTTAATTAGTGTTTGTTCAAATGCAAACAGAATAAAGGCGTGTTGATTTTCAATGCATGCTTTCTTGTGTTTTCTCACTTTCCACGAGGCGGCTTTCAAAGCAACCTGACCCGCTGTAAAACCCCTACTACTTAACCCAACGAGAGAAGAAACACCCATCAGATCAACGCATGTTTCCCTCTAACCCATCAAAAAACCAAAACGTCAACCGGCCTGGGTGTGGATCTTCCATCCAACAGGTCAGTTAAAAAGTTTACAAGTGCTTCCTTCTTGGCAGAGATCTCGACACGCCTACATATGTCAAAAAGGACGTGCATAACCATATTGTGTCGGTACTTGAATCCTGAGAGCTCTTTACAATGGACCACATGTTCCCTAAAAGAATCCAAATGCCTTGTGACAAACAGGGCATATCGCATCCATAAAAAATAATGGAATCATGAGGCGATACTTAAAGATAGTATAATATTCCACCGATGACATATATTGACCAAGCCTATCTATGGGGATAGCTAGTAGAAAATCCTGAACATGTGGTGGGCGCAGACACTCAAAAACTGCTTTCTGTCTCATAGTCTTGTCAAAGTGGGCTTCTAAATCCTTGACCATTTCACTAAAAAGGACACTCACCAGTGTTTGTTGGGCTTTAGAGGGGACGGTGTCTTTATTATTGAATTCGCTAAAATCAAAGCTTGAAATCGTATCACGACGACAAGCCAAAGCATAAACATAATCATCATCCATACCATATATGCCACTGTCATATGAGATGTGGTCTTGTAGCACCTAAGATTGGGCCCTCAAGGCAACAAAAGCATAGGAGGAAACCACTTTTTCCAAGTACAAACCCAAACCACCAAATCGAATGGGTAAAGAAGCAAGTTGCCACTGTAAGTCTCCAAAAATGGTCCACCACAAACCACTATATTCTCAATTGACACACGCAAACATTTGTCAAAAAACATGGTCACGTCCTCCATGTGTAGAGGTTGACAAGTCCTTAAACTGAAAAAGAGTTTGGCAATACCCATACATGATTGAAGCAAAAGGAGCTCACTCTACGGGTCATGTAACTGTGGAAGAAGACTCATCAAATGAACAGCATTTGCGGCTCTCCTTATAGCCAACCCACTAATAAAACATGCGTCTCTACTAACAGCTCTCCTAAGAAGCTTCACACCCGATGACGACCTCAGAATATCAACATGAAATAAACCCTCACGAAGCTTCATACCATTACACGAGGGCCAAAATATCTTTGTTTTCTTAATATTAGGTTCAATACCCAAATCTGGACCACTCACCTTTATAATGTCTAACACCCTGGCAACATCTTCTGAATCTCCAATAACGGTCCCGTCATCAAGATACCAAGCATGAAGAATAATCTTGCAACTGTCTTTAATCTTATGTAGTAGCCAGTGCAATATAAGAACAAAAAGAAGAGGTCCCAATGGGTTACCTTGTTGCTCAGTGGCAGACCAGATATGTGTGTCTCCTATATACAATCTTAATGCCTGCCCATATAAAAAATCAAACCACAAAGAAATTGAGGGACACTTCACCCTAACCTTGTGGAGTAATGCCGATCTATCTACAAGGTTAAATGCATTTGAGAAATCCATAGTAAGCATTGCAAGAGACCCATCATTGTGATATTCACTCAACACTCTATTGACGCTATGTAAAATAGCCTCAGCACCACC
>BQNB010093710.1:4017-26294 GCA_026074375.1 Tanacetum coccineum
TAATGAGTTAATATCGAATAGAATGAGTGTTGAGGAGATTAGGGAGTTTATTGGGTGTGATATTGATGCGATTGATGGGGGTTGGCTACAAGGATCAGAAGATCAAAATGGGGACGACGTGGATTTGAAAGCTGAAGAACAAGATGATATAGTGACTGTTTAACTGAAAAATGATTGAATCTTTTTTGTGGGGTAAGGGTTTAAAAGTTTCTTGATCTTGGTTTTATGGTGAAACTTATGTTTTATTTGTCCTTAAGATAAATTTTGGGTTATTTCTTCTAGTATGGATCTTTATGGAACATTTTTACTTCATTATATCGTTTTATCTATGTAGAATGATCTGTTATGACTATAATAATATTGGAAATGTAAGCTTGGTTTTTAGTCTTACGTTTTTGGGGAAATCACGAGTTGTTCGTGTATAAAGGTTTTTGAACTCGTATTGCACTAGTATTACATAAGATTTTATATGCTCATGAACACTAGCTCTTTCTTTGTTAGAAAAGTTTATAAGCTTATTTTGATAGTTATTATTGGTTACTTTAAAAGTTATATGATCTTGATTTATGTTAGAACTCGTGTTCTGACGTGTTCTTTAGACGAACGAACTTGAGGCTTTCATTTTATTTCAAGTGTGTGAATCTGTGAAAGTATCCACGTATAATTGCATTACAATTACAGTTACAGTTTCATACTACTTAAATGTTCTTGGAAATATGTCTTTTACAGTCTTTGATTGGAAATATGTCTTTACCTTGTTTTTAAACCAAGTATGCGTTACTATTACAATAAGTTTGTATATGTGTGACTCTGTAGTATCCCGGTCTAATAAATTACATTATGATTTACATGTGTCTTATTAATCCGATGGCCGTGGTTTCAAGTCCAAAAAATTGACAAGGTACGTGAGTTGCCCCTTTAAAAGATTAAAACCTAAAATGTCCTTTCAAGTTTTGAGGACACACAAAGACTTGGATTTCTTCAGTTATTGAATCTAACCAAAGAGGCAAAGACTGGTTTATGAGAAGTATTCAACCAAAAAGTAAAGTCAAATCGGCTTTTCGGTTTTTGCATCTTTACTAGAACCTTGGGTTTGGAATAGAATCAATGTCAAATATAAAGATGGGTCGAAAGAGGATGCAACACATATGTGGTTGCATGTAAGGCATTATTATTAATGGCTTGTATTGGATGAAATGAACAAGATTGTTGGTCTGTATTCACATTATCCTACTTTTAGTGATATTGAGATTAAAGTGACGAATCTTTTTTTTGGGACCATATGTTTGTACACAAGTCAACAAAGACATATCTAGATTTTTATTCTATACCGAAAATATCCAGACTGATAAAACCTAAACTGTCTATTTTCATTTCAGATCTTGGTTTGGAGTGTGACCAGAACGTGGCTCTTTTAAAGCTTTTGTATTTCTTCCGAAGCTTGAACTAATGTCATTCACTCCTTCTTATACTATTAATCTTTCTTAACTACGGAAAGAAGAGAAATGCATGGGACCAGGGTGTTCCCACTGATTCGCACCTTTTGCAAGAAAAAAAAGAGACGTATTGAATGATCCTTCAACAATCTGATTAAACAATCCTTCAACATTCTGATTAAACTAGTTATTTTATTAGCTAATTGATATCATACCATCACCATAAAAACACATATTAAACAATCCTTCAACATTATGAAAGTCTATAAGACTCTAATTTAGAAACTACTTGTGTGGTAGTGAGGTTCATGTGACTCATGACATCCATATATGCACAAATACGAGTACTATAGCTGAAATAATGCAAGAAATTGAATCCATAGAGTGTCAAGTATCATGGCATCAAGCCTTAAACTAGATAATTGATTGTAGCAACGGTATGTAGCAAGCTACACGCAAGGTGAGTTAGCCATCTAAACAGAATTAGTTAGTTAGAAGGTATTGTCCTCACAGGCAACATTGCTAGCATATTCTTATGGCATACCACTAGCATTCGTGTGGATACACTTCTTGCTTTTTTAGTAATTCTCGTTCCAACTTGTATGGATTTACTACCATTACTTTTCTCAGGTTCAATACCACAAAATCTCATACAGCAGAAGCACCGCCTCGATTACCCCACAAATAAAACTCCATATAACGAAAAAATTAAGTAAAAAACTCGACATTTGATGAATCAGCCATTCTCAGCTTTGTCAAAAGCGTTGGATTTGTGCTTTGGTGAAAATCTGAATCCATCAGGAACCTTACCCAGTAACAACTCGGAGATTTTAATCTGCACAAAGAAAATAAAATTATCATTCTCCGCAACTAGAAAAAGAACCAATAATTAATAGGCCAATATTGACGTGTAACTTGTACAATTAAAGTTGTACCAGAATCAACTCTGGAAATGAATGTGAGCAAAGCAAAAGGCCCTTCTTTATCAGAGATGGACTAACACAACACAGGTGGCAAATTGGAAGGGTCGTGTAACAAGTCAACACAGGTAAGTTTGGTAGGGTTAGCGCAGATACTTTTCCATCCAACATTTGAGCTTCTTATATAAACAATGTAAATTCGAAAAAAAAAATCTCTAATAAAATGGTTGGAGGTTTCAAGCAGTAGAAATACACTCCGACTTTCTAATTGTTTGACACATGTCCTAAATATCTTAGGATTAAAAAAAAGACCCTGACCAAAGCAAACGGGTCGAAATGGCAACCCTAATTTAGAGAAGTTGCAAACAAACCAAAAGGTTACCAAAAGAAAAGAGATGTTTAGAGAAAAGAAGGAATACCCAATCTACTGCAGACTCGGATGCCATTAATGTCTCCAGGTCATCACGACCATAGTATGCAGGCGGGCGTGAGTTCAGACGTTGAGGGAGAACTTCCAAAAGACCAACTGGAACATATCTGTATGTGTAACTAAGCCACTCCAGTAAGAAGGATCTAACTGTCTCCACGCCTGTATATCAAAATATCATGTTAAATGTCATCAGAAAACAATAAACTCAGACTGTCTATAAAAAGACCATGAATAGCATAAATCTCAAAAACAAAGAACAACAATTGCTTTTGCTATAAAATGAAAAAACAAATAAATTAAGTGATCAAGTCTATCCCATAAAGTTGGACCAAAACCACGTTGGTCTAAGAAGTTGACCAGAAACTTGTCAATAATCTTTAACCTCCATATAGATTATTAGCCTCAAATGCGATCACAATATTTTTGGTATTTCATCATCACATTCTTTCTTAGTTGAAATGACTTAGGAGGTTTTATGCATTAAAATACACTTTGTGCTACTTTCAAGTTTTAGCATGTTGTATCCATTTGCCAATTTCCATTTTGGCCAACCTTTTCTTTATTCCTGTTTGACCTCTAATATCTAATCGAGCCCATTCATAAATAAAGAGGTCAACATTGACGCCACCAACTTCACTCATGCAGTCATGCACAAACGTAAAGAAGATAGAAATAAAAACTCAATACAGCTGTGTAAACGCAATAAGTAATCCTGGGTTTGTGAAATGGATGCATAATTTAATGCACAAAGCGTCCCACACTAGCAGCTCTTTAGAAACATATTAATTAGAATGGTTCCTATACGCTTATTCAAGTAACTTATGAAAATAATTAGCACAAAATGCATACCTTTTGTGTCCGAACCCCAATGTTCGAGTCCAAAACACACATAATCTTTGAATATATTTAAACGTTCTCCAGAACTGATGTCCCAGTCCCTCTGTTCCTTTATTTCGGTGAAAAGCCAAGGCTGTAGGCATACAAAACACCAGTTATATAATTAGTTCACCAGTGGTCAATGAACAAGATAGTCAGCATTCTAGTTACAAACCTTAACTAAAGCCCCTCGAGCAATCATGCATGATGAAAGTTCTGGGCAATCGGATTTATGTTTATTCCAGTCTGAAAAAGAAAAGATGTCCCCATTTCCAAGAACTTGCAAATCCGGGGCCTTTCTTGTACACTGGTATACATAATCCCAATCAGGTTGCTTGGTGTACCGCTGTTGACGAGACCTACCATGTATAGTTACAGCACTTGCTCCCCATTGCCCAATATCTGCGATTACAGAAATAATGCGGCTTCTACCTTCAAAATAACTTGTTCGTGCCTGAAAACCAGCAAACAAATTAAATTAAACAGAATATTAAGCTAAACACCAAATAAAACCTTATAAAATATATATTAAACCCATGTTATTCAAATACCAAACCAAACAGATGTTATGTAATATGCTTCGCTTAATTTTGTGTTCTTAATACCTTTATAGTAACTGGAATGTCCACTGTGCTAGAAACTGCTTGTATCACATTTTTCATCCGCATTGGTTTTGATAGGAGAGCTGACCCAGCCCCTTTATTAACCACAAGATCAATTGGACAGCCCATATTGATATCAATGAAATCCACAGTACATTCCTGCTCAATAAGTTCAGCAGCTCGAGCAACTGTATCAGGAAATGCCCCACATATCTGTACTCCAAACAGATCCTCTGAGACATGGCGCCTTAACAATGCCCATTCTGCTGCCTGACCCTGTTCACGCAAAAATAAACATTCAAACTAAGACATAAGAGAAAATGGGTTTGAAGGAAAAGCATGACAAGGATACATTTTCTCTTGAAAGAGTTTCGTGATAAACTCTAATTCCTAAGGAAACCCCGTATTTTACCACTACCAGATCTGCTGGATTAATGGTACTCTCCCTGTCCCAAAACAAGTGTCCACTTGCAGTTTAGGAAATTGCAATTATTCACTGTTTAATAGCTAAATGCATAATTTACCCTCGTAATATATCCACACTTTCACAGGTATAATCATCACAATTTTGCAATTGAAAATAACTAAGGGTAAAATGGGAAACTTGATAGGTTAGTTAGGAAGTGGAAGTTTACTTGACTTTTCAACTAAATCTATTAAGGTACTTCACTAAAGCCCGTCAAAATTCATATGTCCTCGATATCTCTATGAACAACAAATCTTGTAGTGCAATAATATTGGGTTCCGTTAATAACCACAGATAATCACTTAGCTTCTTTTGCAGAATAAACGTATCCTTGTATCCTTGTCAGCTAACTCTGGTTGTTCATTCGATCAAGTCATGTTTAAGTTCTCTACACTGTATGAAGCATTTATATCTGACTATATATGCTTTCCTTGGAATAGCTCCGCGTGCTCCTTTCTCAAAAAAACTATTTATAGTTGAGCTTAGGCTTTTTGACTTACTAACCCAAACACCTTAAAGAGCTTAATGCTCAATAGCTTTCTCAAAACACAATAAGCTATTAAGCTCCTAGAATAAGCTTAGTCAAACAACCCCCGAAAAACATGTTCCGAACAATTGTTGATATAGTGGTAAAAGCAGTATGAAAAGGTATGATGGTGCGATAGTCAATGCTTTATACGACCTTACAAACAAGTCCTACAAGATGTATTTAAAGCAATTAGATATTGAGCAAATGTGTTTGCAAAATAAGAATCACAAACCTGTAGAAGGTTTGTGCACATTGCCATCTCACCACATGTTATGTCAGCACCTAACACTTTGCAAACCCTTCGGTAAGGAAGGTTCCCAACTGTGGTTAAAGGTGCAAGATACAGCTTATCTCTAAAATCAATTAGCTTCTTCTCGCGTGGGTGTAACTTTAAGCTTTTGTCGGTTTCTATATGGTCATTAGTTGGAAGTGATTCTAATTGTGCACCAATTGTATCAGGATCTTTCTCCTCGAGACTTGCATCTGTCACGAAAAAAAAGGAAAATGTTTAAATCTATGAGGTTATAGATATTAACTAATTTGAGTAATTTCACAAGCAACTATAGATAAAGAACAAACCATTAGTCTCTCCGATTGAATCACATGTTGCATCACTTAACGGATTTCCTCCAGTTAAATCACATGTTGCATCGCTTAACGGTTTTCCTCTCTTAAGGGGTCTAGGATCATCAACACCAGTTTGACCTTCTACTTTCTCCGGAATCTCTAAACAGCACTCATTTTGAACAATTTCACCACCACCATTTTCATTTGTGACAGGAGAATCTGAAACAGTCTCACTTTCATCTTTATGATCAGCCTCCACTGTCTTCTTCGATTTTGGTCCCTGCATTTAATCAAATTAAAACTCACTTAATTTGTCATTTCTTCCACGCAGTATGCAGTAAATCACACACACGCACATGCATACTCGGATTACATGATAATTTATTTAGTAAATTACCCCTTAAATGGAGGCTCCCTTGATAATTAAAATATGTTCTATGATATTTTGTTTAGTTGATGAAGAATACATGATAAGGCGCCTACCATCCCTATTTATAACCACTATTTTACAAATAAAAATATGAAGGGTGTTATCCGTTCGTACCATTAGACCAAGAGCTTTAAGTTGAGCATCTGCCTTAGGGAACTTCATGTTGTTCTTCCACAAAAGCTTTTGGACTTCTTTCTTCAATCCATTGACTTCAGAGTTCTTATGGATATTTGGAGTTCCATTAGGAACATCAGAGTTCTTATGTGTACCTAAATATCTACAAGCCAATCCATAGGGGCATGGACCTTCATCGCTGTCAAAGGGGCAGTTGCCCTCTAGATCAGCAGGTTTCTGCATATTACAATATCCAGGCCCATAACAAATTAGTTTCAAACAAAAAAGTGAGAGAACATGACTACAGAACTGCAATCATATCTTACCTGAGCCTTAAATGCTTCTATGTCATGGCTATAACGACACTTATCATTAAATGGACAGGAATCTGCTTTTCCTGTCTTCGCAACCATCGAACAGAGATTGCGCGTGGATTGCTTTTCCTGCAAGTAATATATCATGTAATATCAGATGATTGTTAGCAGCTGCTATTCTCTACCTTATAACCCAAATAGAAAAAAGAACAAATACACCAATCATTTCAACCATAATGTGATATGTTCTACAATTCAACACTACACAACCAAATCACTTCCATCAACTGCAATAGCTAAAACTAGATTACATTCAATAGCAAATTAACAATATCAATACAATCGATATTTGCATAAGTATTTGTCGTGGAATCGTAGTAGAACACTTCATATATGATATACGGCCATTTCTTTAGGTATTTCATAAAGGCAAAGGGTACAGCATAAATTTTAAACAAGCCAGAAACATAATATCACCATCTTGAAATAAAAAAAAGATGCGTAATTTGCCAAAATCCAAACGAAATATGCACCTTGCTTATTATAAAACAAACGGGTATATAAAACCAGCAAAAAAGAAATCGCAAGACCCTAAAACCACCAAACTTCACTTTCAGATCAATACCCAGATTATTTGAAAACAGCATGCTTAAACTATTCCAATAAGATTTTACTCGACTATGCTCACTACAACACTGTGTATGATAAAGTGTAACTCCAATTTCACTTGACTAGCCAAAACCAGTGCAGCCTAGAATACAATATCCTAGAAAAACAATTATTTTAAAAGACTAATACCCAAAATGGTGCATACTTCCACCCTTTTGTCACAAAACTTTTGTTCTCTTCCTATCTGCTTTCTTTGCTTCCGCTTATCTGCTTATTTTGCGGGCAGAATAGGCAGTGTTCAATGACAGGCTCGAACCTACATATTCATAATGCTAATTTGTTACTTAAATGACCTTTAAACCCTCAGATATATAACCTAAGCTAAAAACCTCTAAATATATGCAAATAAGCTGCCTCAATATTCAAGTATCTACTTAGGGGGTGTTTGTTTAAGCTTGTATGATTTCCGCTTATACTTCATAAAGTCATTTACTTGGGCACATACTCAGCTTATTGTTCAGGGGCGTTTGTCTAAGCTAACTTAATGAGCTTATTGAAAATTTGATAAGCTCATAAGCACAACTTCATGGGCTTATGAGCTAGTAAATTTGAGCTTATGAGCTTTACAAGTTCACAAGCTCTAGTAGATAAGCTTATAAGCCCAAAAAATGAGCTTATGAGCAAATCAAATTTTCAATAAGCTCACCAGAAAAGCTTAAACAAACTAATTTTCCACATTAAATCATAATAAGCTCATAAGCCAGAAACTATAAGCTTATTTGATGGGCATACGAGCTAATTAAAATTTTAATTAGCTCATAAGCTCAATTTTTTGGAGGCTAATGAGCTTATCCATGTGAGCTTAAGAGCTTATTAAGTCTATAATCTCGAATATATAAGCTTATTAAGCCCATATAATGAATAATCAAAATTTGAATAAGCGTCCATCAAATAAGCTTAGACAAACAGCCTTATAGGCTTAAGCCGAAATCATATAATCTCATAAGCCGGTATATAAGCTTAAACAAACACCCCCTTATTACCTTTCATTACCAAACACCACTACTTATTTTAAAGCCGCTTATCTACTTCAGCTAAGCAATCCTAAACACCCTCTTATAAAGAAACGCAATTTCATCGCACACAACTCAACACATGAACAATTACAAAAAGAGCTCACATTTCCGACAACGTTAACTAATCAAACAAGCACTCGCATATCGAATACTAAAAACTAAAGACTAGCAATTTATACCTGATTTCTTTCTCTTTTAAGCTGCCGTTTCGATTTCTTTTCGATAACCGGAACCGATACCGATACCGCAACTGAAGGCGTAACCGAAACGACGTCGTTTGACACGTTATCAGTATTAACTCTAGTAGGTGCTGAACATATAAACTCTTTTTTCACCGGAACTATTGCTTTTTCAATCATTTCTTCAACCGTCATTTCACTTATCGGTTTTCTAACTGCCTTCGGTTGTTGTACAACGGTCGCCGGTGGTTGTTCTGCAGTCTCCGGTAGTGTTTCTACGGTGGCCGGTGGTTCCATCGCCGGAAAAAAGTTGTTAGGGTTAGGGTTTAGCGTTTGTTAGGGTTTTGGTGGTTACAGTGATGAGTGAGTGAGTGGTTAGAAACGGTTAATGGAACGATGTCGTTTTCAGAGTGGATATTTTGGTTTTGGTCCCTTGAGTCCCTTGCGTTCTTATTTGTTCAGAGTGGATATTTATTTAACTTAGCAAAATGACTATACTACACTTTGTTATCACTCAATATTTCATGTCAAACCTTTGATTTTCAATAATATGTTTCCGCTAGTATGCCATATTTATCTATAGTTTCACAACATGATAGAATTATCAATTACAAATACAAAGTCTCCTTTATCTATTATTCATCACCATAAATAATTTTAATTAAACAACACTCTCTCACCTGGCACACCATTCAACCTCCTCCCCTCCCCCCCCGACACCCACGCGTATCTCTACGTGCACGCACCTCAGGATTCACACCCCACCAACCTCCCACTCTCATGTTACTGCAGTCTCCGGTAAGCGCCAGACTTGCGTCTCTTACCTAAACACAGCAGAGAGCGGGAAGAGTCTCTGGGTGAGTGAGTGTGGTGGACATCGAGATGTCTGAGGATAGAACAATATATTCTCTAAAATACGGTATTTCTAAGGGAGTGTGCTCTCTCTATCTATACACTGTGCCGTGTGCGTAACACCACACTTTCCCAACCCCCGCAGATCTAGTTCCTCGTGTGTGATACTTTCTACACGCGAGAGAGAGAGAGTGAGAGTGTGAGAGTGGAGGGCGGCACGCGACTGGTGAGGTCTCAACAAAGGTCATATAATCTACTCTCTCTCTCTCTCTGGTGGAGATTGCCACCCCAGCGAATATATAGACATATTTACACTTAGAGAACACACAAATATCTCTCCTCCCGAACGAAACACATCAAAAACATAACCAGATAACACACACACACAAATAATATATAGTGAGAGAGCGCACACCCAATACAAATAGCTTGTACGCAACAATTTGTACAATTTAATCATTTAGAATATCTTCAATCAAAGACCGTGAAATTACCCCTGCGCCTGTCCATTTAGCCTGCGGTCTCCCGTTAAATTATTTATATTGGTTTCGCGTAGTTTCTTTTTGTGTGCTCCGAAGGACAATATATTAATTTTTTTAATTTTTTTTTTATTTTGTCAGTATGGTAAACTTAAGTTTTAATGTTTTGTCAGCCTCAAAGGTTTTTAATAGTTGTTTGTGTACATTTTTTTTTTCCCTTATTATGGCCTTTATGGGTGTGGGTCCCCTCCCCCATGTTTAAAAGATTACTTTTTTTTTTGGTTTAATACATTTTATTTTTTTTTTTAATAATACACCATTTTTAAGGAACATGACTTTTTAGTTTAATTCTGTATTGTAATTTAGTTGTGTTGGGTTTTTTTTATTTTTTTTTTAACATTCCGAGGCTACGAAACAGACCCAACTTGGCGTATGATCATAAATAGTGGGCGGCGCGTTTTAACTTTTTTATGCGTTTAATGAAACAGATTTTTATATTTTATATTTACATTCCTTTTTCACATATCACATATCTTCTTATTTTGCGGGTATATTTTTATTTTTTTCGATCCAGCTCTACCATGATATTTATGAAATAATAAATCATTGCAACGCGGGTTTTTGTTCTAATTATAAATGGGCCCATATGTGATTTGGGCCTCATGTTCCCCCACACCCCCCGCGGGTTTTAATTTTTTTAAATTAAATCTTAAATAAGTCAAATATTTTTTATGGCGTATTTATGTTTTTTCTAATTTTGGGTGGCCCGAGCGCGCGTTCTTAATTTTTGTTTCTTACAATATGCCCTTAAAAAAAAAAAAAAAACCAACATATGGCTTTTTTGGCCCAAAATTGCACAGTAGAAAGGCCCCCTCAAAAAAAAGGGCCCCGCAGCACATGTAGCGTGGAAGAAACAACAAACACGAAACGTTACGTTTCTTATTCCCTACGCGAGAGGACCAAATTAATTATACATTTTAAAATTTTTATGTCTATTTTTTTATATTTATGTGCGGTTACTTGTTATTTTTTTTTTCCGGCCTTTCCATACGATTTTTTAATAAGTTTTTTTTTTATTCTAATAATTTATATAGGAAACATTGGGCCTTTTAACAATGAGAAAAAATCGCCTCGCGTAATACTGACAATGGCCGTTTTATTTTTTTTTTTTTAATTGTATATTGTGCTGGGTTTTAAATTCTTTTTACCGTTTAAACACTCCAAACAATGTTTTTTTAAAATAAGAGGGGTTATAATATTTTTTTTTTGCGTTAATAAAAGAATTTATTTTTAATTCTTTATCCTATTTTTTTTATTTCGATTGCACGAGAGTATTTTTTTAATTTTACTATTTTCGCGAACTCAACAACAACGACTTTAATATTTTTAACCTGATTAAACCTTTATTTTATATGGGCCTTTAATGTGTTGGTGGCACTCCCCCACTTTTAACGAGTCCCCGCGAGTCATTTTATTTTTTAACGGAGTGTGGCCGGGGTTTAAATTGTCTGAGGTTTAAAAATTTTTTTATTATATCATTACATTTCTTCTTCTTAATTTTTTATTTGTGTGCGGTGTCTTATTTTTTGTTTTCCGTCGGATCCTTCCCATTGTTTTAAACTGAGTATATTTGCTATTTTATTTGATAACTATATGAGACTGGAGCCATAAATTGTTGTTTACGGGGATCCGTCATGTCGCGCGAGATAATTTTTTTAACTCTGAATAAGATCAATATTTGTTGATAAGTTTTTTTTCATTTTCTTCTAATATTTTAATGCCGAGAGCCAAGGATTTTTTTTTTACATTCCCTCAAAAAAAAAAAAAGAAAAAAAAAAAAACAAAATATTGCCACTATGGGCCGGCCCCCCATTAACGGAGGCCGGGTGCATGCATGCTCGTGAAGCAAACCTTCCATGGGTCAACTTAGATAAAAATATGATAAAAGGCAAAAAACCGCAGCAAAAAAAAAACGGCACGCGGTTTTTTTTAAACCCACCTATTTTATAATAACAGTATATAAAGGTAATAATAAGGTTCCCGCCCCAGTTTATGCACCGTAATTATATTCTATAAGTTTATTTATCCACAACTAGGAAAATAGAAATACTCAATTACAAAATACACAGCCCCCCTCCCTTTATATCACCTATATTATTCCCATACACCATAAAATAAATTTTTATACACACTCCTACTACACACACACACAGTAAACAAACGCCACCCAACAATTATCAATCCAAATAAGTTTTTTAATTACTCCAACGAAAAAATATAATTTATGGGGGAATATTTACCAATCCTAGTTACTTTAAAACATTACTTTTTTTTACGCGAAAAATTACGGAAACGGATTGATTAAAAATTTTGGTTAAATTCTATGAAAATAAACACATAAAATATTAAAAACAAGTTATTAACTATACCTATTCATGTTTATTGGAATATAAGATCAAAAATAAACGGGGTTAAAAAATTTGGACTTTGGAGAAATTTCCATAAAAAACTTCAAAAAAAAGTTAGATTAAAATTAACCCAACCCTAACTTATATTGTAATGCTCCCCCACCATCTTACCAAACGTTTCCCAAAATAAAAGACCGTTTTTAGGCGTTTTAACTTTAAAGAGCGACCCTTCTTTCAATTTTCAACCAACCAACTATGGTTGTCCTGAGTAATCCCCCCTTGGTGATTTGACATGAACCGAAAAAACCAAAGAAACCCCTGAGGACAAGGGGTGCGTTTTTTTGGCGATCTAGGCAACAAACGGAAGCAAAACAAGAAAAAAAACCAAAGAAAACCCTGAATTTAGGGGTTTGTTGTACATTGAGCGAGAAAATATGGGAGGAGTAGGGAAAATTTGAAAAAACCCCCTAGAAAATTTCAGGGTTATTTATAACAGCTTTTGCTTTTTTTGGGGGGAGTAAAGGTTTATTTTAGGAGGGTTAAACTGGGTAGCAAGTGAGAAAATTGAGGAGGATTTTATGAGGGTGTATAATATAATAGCACAACACCATTAAAACTTGGGTCATCCAACAAAGTTATATTATAAACCATCCCACCCTCTCCCTATTAACAATTTTGCCAAAAAACACCGAACAACACATACCACCCTACTAAACAGAACCATCCACCTGGCTTACCGAACCCACCCTTAAAGGAGGGGTCGACGGGCAGGTGGGGGGGAGGGGCAGAAGTGGAGTAGGATATATCGGGGGGAATGGGGGGGGGGGGGGGGGGGGGGGGGGGGGGGGGGGGGTTGGGGGGGGGGGGGGGGGGGTGGGGGGGGGGGATGATGGGGGGAGATAACGCGTGTAAGGCGGTCGGTTCCGATACTCAAGTCTCTCTCTTGTATTTAACGGGTATTTAGTTAGTTATAAACGTCTAACGGTTAACTAACGGTCGCTAAATAAATATCGTGAAACATATTATATATATAATAAATATAAACGACTTATATATCTTAAATACACAATAAACGTACTCTTCGTGTATTCGTGTGTGCCCCCGATAGGCTCAAGTATTTTTGGTCGTATAACTATAATACGTAACGACCACAAACCAACAACTCCCACTTGAGAGTTAGCGTATCACAATACTTTATACTAACAATGGAAAGCGTCTAGCAACACTAAATAGTTACCAAAAATACCTGAGTTATGGTTTCAAGAAACATCTCAGTATAATAGTTTTCATTTATTGATATTAACATCCCTTTGTTATAGATACCGTTAAACCATTGATATAGATCATAACTCATTTCATATAGTTTAACCATTCAGTTTCTCGTTATAGAAATTAATTTAGATTTACCAAATGTAATCAAATATCGTCTTGATGTACCCTTTGGGTGCGGCCACACAATTATCTGATTAATTCTGGAAAGGGCCCAATGGTATCTTTCTGCACAATCAAGTGGAGGAACAAATTATGTATTGACTAAAAGTGTTGTGGATGCTATTTCACATCACTTCTAAAAATAGCCTTTATAACTACATTGTTTAAGATAGCGTTTGACTTTTAATCAAAAAATGATATCCACACATGCAAAACTTACTTGCATCTAAAGTCTAAGGATGACTAATACAACCATTTTCGATATCTTACTCATGACAAGGATCCAAAAGTAAATATACGAAAGTTGAGGGTGTCCACTATGCATCCCTTATGAATAACATAGGAGTTTGGCGGGAACAATCCACACATTCAAAATGTATAACTAACACTCACATTTGTCTTAATGTAACTATATTCCCATATTATTAACCAACAATGGACAAATTTAAAATAATTAAATTATTCAAGGATTAAACATGCAAATAGGAAAAGTTGTTATATGAATGAAAATCAAATACAAAGTATATTAATCATCATGAAAATAAAAACTTTCATATAATCCCAATTATTCAAATACTAAAATACACAGATTTACATGAGACTACTAGCTGGAAGCATACCTATACTTTTAGTATGTCCATAATGCTTATTAAAAGGTAACGCCTTAGTAAACGAGTTAGCTACGTTGTCATCTGTGTGAACTTTATCGAGTTTAATATCACCCAATTCAATCACTTCACAGAGACAATGAACTTTGGTATGATAATGCTTTGCACCTTTAGTTATTCTTGGTTCATTAGCTATAGAAATGGCTTCGGTGGTGTCACAATACATCTTCATAGGTTCTTTATTTATGGGAACAACACCGAGCCCATAAATGAACTTCCTAATCTAGACAACTTCTTTATAAGCTTATAAAGCAACCATATATTCAACTTCTGTAGATAAGGTCGTGATGATACTCTGCTTGGCACTTTTCCAATCAATCATGCCTCCATTAAAACGAAGACATATCTAGTCTAAGACTTCGAGTCATCAACGTCTATCAGATATCTAGCATCAGTGTAGTAAGTAACTCTGAGCTCCCATTTTATATCTCTACCATAAACAAGAAACATATCTTTAGTATTCCTAAGATACTTCATAATGTTATTAACAATAGTCGAGTGAAATTCACTTGGATTCTGTTGAAATCGTCTTGTTATGTTTTGAGCGAACGCAACATCAGGTCTAGTGCATCTTACTACATACATGATAAATCCCACAACCGAGGCATAAGGAACTCTCTGCATGCGCTTCACCTCATCAGGTGTTGAAGCACCTTGAGCTTTGCTCAATTTAGGGTTTTCTTGCATCGGGATAAGTCCATGCTTGGAATTCTCCATGTTAAATCTTTTCAAGATTTTCTCGATGTGAGCACTTTGACATAGTTCAATCAACCACCTTGATCTATCTTTGTAGATCTTAATTCCAAGGATGTATGCTGCTTCTCCTAAATTTTTCATAGAAAAACACTTTCCAAGATAAGACTTTACATATTGCAACATTGGAATGTGATTTCCCATGATCATGTCATCTACATATAAGATTAGGAAAGTAACATTACTCCCACTAGCTTTTACATATACACATGGCTCATCACGGTTTTAAGTAAAACCAAACTTCTTGATCTCCTTATTAAATCATTTATTCCATTGCCTAGATGCTTGCTTAAGTCAAGGTTTGGATGTTTTGGATTGACAATATCTTTAGGCTGCACCATATAGACCTCTCCAGAGAATGCAACTATGGATATAAGAATCCTAATAGCTCTAATGTCAGCAACATGAGAGAAGATTTATTCATAATCAACCCTGTAGGTTTGAGTGAAGCCCTTCGCTACAAACGAGCTTTATAGGTGTGTACCTTTCCATCCATGTCGGTCTTGTTTTTGAAGAGCCACTTGATACCAACGGTTTTACTGTTAGGAGGTAGATCAACTAAGTCCCAGACTTGGTTATCTTTCATAGATTACATTTCCACGTTCGTCGCATCAAGCCATTTTTCAGATTCAGGATTTGACAATGCAACTTTATAGTTAGTGGGTTCATTATGATCCCCCAACTCATGTTCCTCCGTATCGACATACAAACACATTCGACCAGGAGCATGACGTGTCCTTGTGAACCTACGAACAAGATTAACATTACTTTGAGGTTCAACAATTTCTTGTTCATCCTCATCATGATGCAAGCTAGTGTTTTCAGAAGAATGCGGTTCTTTATCTTGAATTACTTCAAGATCTTCTAAACTCCCACTTGCTTCTTGAGTTATAAGACTATTATCAAAGAATTCATTATTCCGAGCAACAATAACTTTGTTCTCGGGTGGGTAGTAAAAAGAGTAACCCATCGCTTCTTTTTAGTATCATACAAAGATACACTTAATAGACATGAGTTCTAGTTTGTAAGGGTTGATAAGTGTTTCATGCTTAAAAAGAGCCTCACAGCCCCATACTTTTAAGTAAGACAACTTAGGGGCTTGCCCATGCCATACTTCACATGGTGTCTTTTTAACTTTTTTAGTTGGAACCATATTGAGAATGCGTGCATCAGACTCAAGTAAATAATCCCAAAAGGACTTGGGTAGAGTAGTTTGACTCAACATGGAGCGAACCATATCTAGTAGGGTTCTATTTCTCCTCTCAGGCATACCATTATGTTGTGGTGTATATGGAAGAGTGCGTTCCATATATAACTGTAGTTAGCTTGTTAAGTTAATTTTTGAAAACTTACTTAGGAAGTTAGCTAAAAGCCCATGGATAAACCCATGAAGGCCTAAGCCCACGTCCACATGTAAGTATTTATACACCTCTCCATGCCTTGGAGAGGTGGTTGGTTATTCATTTTCACACATGATAATGCATTTCTATCTTATGTTTACTTTCTCTCTATAAGTGTTCATCCAACCCTCTCTTTTACTAAAACAACATTTCTTCCTATTTCCATGTATGTGATTTGATTGTTCTTTAATTGGTATCAGAGCCATGGAGTGGTGTGTTTAGTTTTTGTGTTTGTTTTGGTTTGTTTTTGCTCGTCCGTACGTCCTTTTTCCTTATTTTTCTTTATTTTCGAAGCTATATTGTACACTAAAGGATCATTTACTTTGGTAAATCTGATCTAGTATCTTTATGATATAGGTGTACAAGCTTAGAATAAAGAAAAACATCATTTTTGTGTTCAAAAAGCTTTAGAAAGTACAGATCTTGATTTTAAATTTTTCGGCTTAAAAACCTTAAAGTTTACATTTTTATTGTTCCTACAGGCTTAGTAACACTAGTTGTATAAGAATTTTTGCAAAACAACCGTCAAAGAAGTGTCTTTTTGTGTTTTAAAAAGTTTTTTTTTTTATTTTTATTTTATATTTTTTTTTTTTTATTTATTTTTTGGGGAAAGTTTACATTTTTATTTGGTGATGTCAAAGGTTGGTGGGGCATTTTCAGGGAGGGGGGGGGGGGGGGGGGGGGGGGGGGGAGGTCGTTAGGTAACACAGTTGTAATAATTTGCAAAACAACGATCAAAAAGTGTCTTTTTGTGTTTTAAAAAGTTTGAGTTTCGAGTTAGTTATAACCGAACAACTAAGTTTCAGTGTAAACCGAACAATTGAACCGAATAACTGAACCGAACAACTGAACTGAACAACTGAATCGAACAACTCAACTGAACAACTCAAGTTTCCAAATTATGCGGTTTATTTCTTTGACTTGTAAAATCCCCTGAAACATTAACTTTTTTTCCTGGTTTTGTCAAGAAATGTAAAATCCCGTGTAGTTTCAAGAATTAAAACACTTAAAAGACAACTTAATCAAACACAATTTCTTTCTACCACCGTTCGATCAAACAAGTAATCTTTTAACATACAAATTTCTCAATGACGACTCTTGCTGATAAAGCGATTCTTTCAGGTGCTGACAATCGTCCACCTATGTTGGAAAAAGATATGTACGATTCTTGGAAAATCAGAATGGATCTATACATGATGAATAGACAACATAGATGAATGATCCTTGAATCCGTTGAAAATGGTCCACTTATCTGGGCTACGATTAAGGAGAATGAAGTGACTAGACCAAAGAAATATTCTGAGTTATCTGCTACGAAAGCAATTCAAGCTGATTGTGATGTCAAGGCAACAAATATCATTCTCCAAGGATTACCACCCGAGGTCTATGCACTTGTTAGCAATCATCGAATCGCCAAGGAACTTTGGGAAAGAATTCAACTTCTCATGCAAGGAACTTCATTGACAAAACAGGAAAGAGAGTGTAAGCTTTATGATGAATTTGATAAGTTTGCTTATAAGAAGGGGGAAACACTACGTGATTTTTACTTGAGATTTTCACTGCTACTCAATGATATGAACATCTACAATGTGAAACTGGAACAATTTCAAGTGAACACCAAGTTTTTGAATACTCTTCCTCTAGAGTGGAGCACTGGTTCGGGATTTAAACACAACTAACATTGATCAGCTTCATGCTTACTTGGGACAACATGAATTTCATGCAAATGAAGTTCGTTTAATGCATGAACGCAACTCAGATCCGCTTGCTTTGGTTGCAACCCATCAGATGACCCAGTCTCCTTATCAAACTCATCAGAACTCATCAAAACTCTCAATTTCAACCACAAGTTTCACTATATTAGTCTCAACAGTATGGATCACCTTTTCAGTCTCAACAATACTCAACCAATACTCAAGACAATCAATCATCGACACCTCTTCATCTTTCAATCGACTAACCATCTAATGATTATCAATCATCATCAGTTCATCACAACGTTTATTCTCCATCAACATCTCATCCCTCGAATTCAGTGAATAAGCTCCTCATGTTAACCAACACCCTTGAATTTCCCCAGACCAAACTCGGGTTCTAATTGTTCTAAGAGTTGCCAGATGCAAGGTTATGATCGTCATTGATGCCATCAACCTATAATGTGATGTACATTTCTATCCGTGTCGTAACATCTTGCTACCGCGACTATCAACAATCAACTGAGGAATTCGTCAAAACCTAGGCAACAAGCTACCATTAATGATATAAGAGTGACTTTACAACCAGTTCAGAGGAGACAAATTTCTTTTGCTACGGGAACAAGTAGGACATACACTCCAGGAGCAAGTAGAAGTAATTATAGGAAACAAAGGAATGTTATTTGATTACAATTGGTAAAGGGAGGCACTGTCCAAATACAATGCACTAAGCCTAAAAGGAATGGGATAATTCATTGGTTTAAGGATATAAGTGTTTGCTGTAAACAGCTTCAATCAAAATTTCAAAATTCTACATGAGGTGAAGAGCTAATTTATTTGGCAGATCCAGATATTAGGAAGGTCAAGCCGACACGCGACTGTCATTATCTCTAAGTGCGGCTTAAACAAGCTGATGATTTTGATGCATGACTCTGATTGTATGAGATACTCAACACTTGCCAAAGGTTGCTCTCCAATGGTGAGAATTTATCTCATTATGGTTCAGATGCTCTCGCTGAGGTAAACAATCATGATAATGTGGATAACAACTTGATGAATCATGTTGTGTAGGCGATGCCGTCTTCTGAACAATCAAGTGTTGTGAATAATTCAAATAGTGAAATAACCAATGATAGCAATATCATTCCTTATTCTCAGTATATGAAAGAATCACAACAGGTAGCTGTTCAGAATTCTAATTCATCTGCACAACAAGATGCACTAATATTATCTGTGATTGAACAACTGAAAACCCAAGTGATTAAGTGTACCAAAATAAATCTGGACAATAAAAGTGTCAATGATACTTTAACTGCTGAGCTTGAAAGATATAAGGAACAAGTTAAAGTATTGAAAGAAGGACAAAATGTTGGTTTAAAGAGTAAAGATAATATTTCAGATTCATGTGAACAATCTGTAGAGATTGATCATCTTAAACAAACTCTTTCAGAACATTTAAAAGAAAAGAAATCTTTAATGCAAACGGTTACTCTTCTCAAAAATGATTTTAAGAAAGAAGAATATAGAAACATTGATAGGAAAATTGCCTTAGAAAAGAAGATCAAACAGCTAGATAATATTGTTTTTAAAAGAGATCAATCTGCCCAAACTGTTTACATGTTGACGAAACCTTAGTTTTTCTATGATCATACCACTAAACAAGCTCTAGGTTTTCAAAATCCTTTCTATCTGAAGAAAGCTCAGCAGTTGGAACCAAAGCTTTATGATGGTAATGTCATTAAGAACACCAGTGCTATTGTGATTCCTGACTCTGAAGAGACCCTTGTGCTTGCTGAAGAGAGTCGTTCAAAAATGCTTTTAAAACAACAGGATCCAATGATGTTAGAAAAGAAAGTTAATACTACACCAGTCGATTATGATGCTCTTAACTAACTTTCTCAAGATTTTGAAAAATGATTTGTTCCACAAACTGAATTATCTGCTGAACAAGCCTTTTGGTCTTAGAATTCTATGAATTCTTCAGATATTGATTCTTCTTGTAGACCCACCAAAGTTGAGGTTCTGAAAGAACTTCCTAAAGTCAGCATGGTAAATACGAGTTTGAAGAAACTTAAACACCATCTTGCTAGTTTTGATGTGGTTGTCAAAGAAAGAACCACAGTCACAGCCATCACTGAAGGCTCATTGGGGTTTGAACATACAAAAGCTTGTTTTAGGGATGAAATAATTCCATTTGTAAAAGCTCTAAAGGACTTATTCAATACATTCGATCAATATTTAATTGATGAACTTTCTGAAGTCCAAAATGTCTCATCAAATGGAACAGGCTGTGGAACAACATCTTTTAGAGTCCAAAACATTTGAAGTTAAAATGAATCAAGTTTTGAACGAAAAAGAACGACTCTTGGAACAAGTAATTAGCAAAGATATAGTGAACTTTATTGATCCAAAACTCTTGACTCATAAATTATCCACCATGATCATAACGTAGGGCTTTTATGGTCTTTCCGAGTTGATTTTGTACTTTCTTTTGAAACACTTTAAAAGTTTCAAACACCTCATGTTTGTGTTTCAGCAGGTAGACATAACCATAATGACTAAATTCGCCAGTAAAGGTGATGAAGTAACTTGCTCCTTGTCTTAACACAGTTCTAAACAGGTCACATACATCGGTGTGTATTAGTCCAAGTAAATCCTTAGCTCTTTCCACTTAATGTGAAAAAGGATTACGTGTCATCTTTCCAAACAAATATGAAACACATTTATCAAAAGATTCATCATCAGTTGATTTAAGAAGTCCACCATGTTGCAACTTCTCAATGCGTTTTTTGTTAATGTGTCCAAGAAGATAGTGCCACAAGAGAGTAGAGTCCAAGTTTAAATTGGCTATTTTATTGCTTACATCATAAACATAACTATCATTTGTATTAGAATAATGCAAGTCAATTTCATAAATACCATCACGAGGAATAACATGAAAATAAAACAAGTTATCTTTAGAAACATAAATTCCATTATTCTTAAAATGTTTAACAAAACCATTGTCATACAAACGAGAAACTAAAATGATCCCTCTAGTAATAGTAGGGCATAATGACAATCGTTCAAAACTACTTATCCACTAGGGATACATAAATGAAAAGTTCCAGTAGCTTCAACACTTTCATAATGACTATTGCCCACGTACAGATTCAAAGCTCCTAGATTCAGTTTCTTGCTTCCCTTAAGTATTACAGATGCGAGTACCACAACCAGTGTCATAAACCCAAGATTTATTAGGAAAATAATATAGTTCTATTATGAAGAAACTTGTAGTACTAGCTCCTGGAGATAGCTTCTTTTTCTTCATCAACTCGGCGAGATACTAGGGACAGTGTCACACCCCTAAAATCAGACAGCAGCGGAAAGGTAACCGGGGGTGAGACTTCAAAGCACAAAGTACAAGTCATAGGAAAATGACCTCCAAATGAGACGTTTTAAAAATACATTTCAAAATGTTTCACATTCGATACATTAAAACATTAAAGTTTACAAATAGGTCCCAACAGTTTCAAAATATCCCAAATGTTCAAACATGTCATAAAGTTTAGATAAAGTTTTCTTCGTATGTAAATAAGAGAAATTTTTACAAACACAGTGTTTTTAAAAGTTAAGTTTCATTGAATGTATAAATGTAGAGTCTCTAAAGTATTTATCCGTGCAGCTTCCCTCTGAGCAATATACATGAAAGACCTGAGATAAAACATGCTAAAAACGTCAACAAACAATGTTGAGTGAATTCATAGGTTTTAATCGTAAAACAGTGATTAAGTAAATCGAGTAATGTTATTGAAATCAAACAGTTTTGCGGATCGCAAGATTTAAGTAATGTAGACATGTAAACGCATTCACCATGTCCAAAAGTAAGTATTATTACACTAAGCTAATGACATCGAACCTTAACATGTGTTGCGAGAGAGAGTGTTGGTGTTGCCAGACATCCATGTATTTTTCTCTGAGAGTTTGTGCGGACAAACATCCATGTATTTTTCTCTCTTAGAGTTGATGTTGCCAAACACCCAAGTATTATTTAAAATGTAAATG
>BQNB010093711.1:0-19449 GCA_026074375.1 Tanacetum coccineum
ATGCATTGACGATCATAAAATGACCTCTTGTTGAAATTAACGGTGAATTCGTAAACTTGCAGTACATGACTTTTACTTAACGCAAAGAGAATCTAATTTTTCTTACGGGGTGCCACAGTATATACTATATATATGATTTTGTTGATACGATGTACGCATCGTTGACCATACTTTTCGGTATAGTAATCGAGCGACATAAATTATAGGTCGTGATCGTGATCGTGTTCGTTGATTTTCTGTGGATTGTTTCGATTATTTGATCATCGGCTTCGACCAAGGTGAGTTCATAGCCTCGCTTTTAAGTGTTTTAAATGTTTTTAAACCCGCGAGGGGGATATTTGGTTGTTTTGAAAATGAGAACGCAATGTGTTTTGATACTAAATATGGTTCCATGCACTATTAAGTATATGCCTTTTACTGTGTGACCGTTAATTGCCTTGTTGATGGTGAACGCTAATGCATTAAATAGATCTATTGGGTTTGACAACCCTGTCCGAAGTATGAATCCTTGATTGATAAGCGAGCACCCTGTAACGGACATTTTGTAGCTAGTATGAGAGAAGGGGCATACTTGTCGGTCATGATTTCGTCCTACAAGATGAATGTGTTAAGTGTCGGTACACGGGCTCATTAGTTGGAATACTGATGATCCTGGTTAAAGGATCTTGAACTCCTTAGCTTGATGTAAGGTTTAGTATCCTTGGATAAATCAAAAGGTACTAAGACTGAAACTTTGAGAGTATGATATAAACTATGCGGAATCTAGTTTATACCACTAAGAAGAATAAAGAAAAAGTATGTTTGAGACACAGAAATACAACCAAAACAATAAGCTTCAATATATTAATACGAACACTCTTTGACAGTGTTAGGGTTTACAACCTTAAAGCTATGAACACTATAAAAGACTGATGTGATGTGATGTGATGTGTTGATAAAACCATAACCTAGGATCTCCTTTTATACACCAATGAGTCCTTTACAAGATAACTACAAATCTTCTAAACTTTTACAAGATATTAACATATCTTCTAACTATATAAGATATACACAGAATAAGTCCGTACATATCACAAAACGTGTTAAACTCTTCATCAGTCCTAATCTTCATGCAGCAGTGTTAACTTCTCTTCAGCAGTATTAAGTTAGTACTGACAGTACTAACTTTTACTCTAGCAGTACTAACCAGTTAGTATTGGTAGTTATAATATGAGCAGTACAAACTATTTAAGCTTGGCAGTATTAAGTTGAACCAACAATATAAACTTTGCAGAAGCCTTTAATTCCCAACAATCCTCCCCTAAACTTGTGATTTACATCCAAATCATCAAGTTTCTTGAATTAAACCTTTTTGAGAGGATTCTTCCAAACACTCTTCTACTTTTCAATCTGTGATCTAGTAAATCTGAGAAGTTCAAATGCCATTTCACTTTCATTGTCAACCTCTAGCTTCTTGATATTCATCTAAATACGTATCAAACAAATAACCCTTAAATGTATATAATATATATATTTATAAAAATACATATACGTATACGTAAGCTAAGTATCATATAAATTATCCTTAGGAAGGTGTAATAAGTAATCAACACGGGTATCGTTCTCCTCGGTGAGAGGTGAATGGAAATTTACGTTTATGTCGGGAATCGAGCTTGATTATCATAAAAGATTTGGATTTGGTTTCTAATTCTAATAACGCAAATGAAAAGTAAATTTAAGGCACGCTAATCTAAAAAAACACAATTAAAACATTAAGCACGAAAACAATAACGGGAATTTTAAAAACGTGACAAAAACTTAAATTATCAAATTTTAACCCTAAAAATGTAAATTTAATTTCTAACAGTCCTAAATGATAAAAAATAATTTTAGAAAAAAGAATTATATTTTTTTGACTTTTATTTATTTTTTTATGAATTAAAAACAGATTTAATCTAAATAAAAGGTTAAAAACAGAAAACTAATTATTAAAAATCTAAAAAATTTAAGAAAGGCTTTTAACTATTTAAAACTTAAGAAAAATAAAACTAAAAAATAAGCTGAAACAGATAAGCAGTTTATTAAGCAAATAAGCATAAACTTAGAAATGACTATAACAATTAACTGATGCAAGATATTAAATGAAAAAGACCCAACGGCAGATGGTAGAGGGTGTGTGTGTTAAAGTGTTAGGAGCTAAGGGGGAGGTCACAGGTTCGAAACCTATGACTTCGTTTTTAATAAAACATTTTTTTTTAATTTCTTTTTTTTTGGTAAAACTTAAAGAACAGGTGAAAATAAGTAACTTTACTAAAAGGAACTTTTTCAGAAACTTAATAATAAGCAAGATTATAAGCAAAACAGAAAAGCATTTTTTGGGTTTTTAAGATAAGGCATAAGCTGATGTAATTTTTGGCTAGAAAACAATTTGAAAAACTAAATGAAAACTCAAAAGCTTAAACAGGTCAAGACTAAAACTTAAAGATCACAAATAATCTGAAAATAGGAGACTGCTAAAGGAAATAAGCTAGGAAGGCTGAAATTACAAATGCAGTATAAACTGCCTTTTGCTTTTGGTTTTTCTGATCAAATAGGCAACTTAGAGGCCAAATTTCTAAGATCAGTCCTACTCTAAAGCACTCAATGTATCAAAACAGATTTAGTTTTACCACTAATAAGCTCAGAAAATCGATCCTAAACAGATTCCATTCAGATTCCATTCCTAAAATTGATTTTTAAAAACTGGATTCAAGAACAAGCACACTAGCAGTATTAACCCAGTTTTGGCTAAAACACTTTAAGGAAATTCTTTAAGCAAACTAATCCTGACCTTATGTATTCAAATTCAGTAGAAACTAACTCCTATCAATAAAACTAAAACTCTTAATGCATTGAAAAAAAGAATCCACCAAATTAGATCCTTAAGAACAGATTCAAACTAGCAGACTTAGAATTTGATAAAATAACCTTCT
The DNA here is from genome assembly GCA_026074375.1 of Tanacetum coccineum. NCBI lineage: Eukaryota > Viridiplantae > Streptophyta > Magnoliopsida > Asterales > Asteraceae > Tanacetum > Tanacetum coccineum. The sequence continues at coordinate 2,952 of BQNB010093711.1, forward strand.
AAACTTCTCAAAAATAATTTAAAACTTATGAAAACTAGATTTAAGACTAGATGAGATCTTGTTAAAACTGATGAGATTTCCAAAATCAAATTTAGCAATCTTAACTATGTTAAGACTGCTTATGCCAAACACTCCTTTAAATTTTGAAATCTAAGATTTAGCTTAAGACAGATTATAAAAAGCTTTAAAAACTTAAAACAGATTGAGATTAAGGTTTATTGAAGACAAATAAGAAAGTATTTTAGAAGATAAAGCAACTAGTAATAAGCTGTTGGGACTTAAAAGACTTCATGGATTCTTAGAAGTTACTACTGCTTAGGTACATAATGGAAATTATGCTAAGTAGTTAGTACTGGTAGTATAATGTTACCACTACTAGTTACTACTGTTAGTATAATTTAGTACTGATAGCATAAAGTTATCGCTGTTAGTTGAAGTTAAGACTGCTCAATGTTGAAGTCTAAAATATAAAATAAGTAGTTAGTGTTGCTAGTAGTAAATGTTAAGACTACTAGTACAAGTTACTACTGTTAGTATATATTAGTACTGCTAGTACTAATGTTACTACTGCTTATGTTTATTAGTGCTGCTGGTGAAAGGATTACAACTGTTTGGAGACTTTCTACTGTCAAGAGGATAAAGACGAATTAAAGAGATAAAGATTGTTTGGAGAACAAGATTACTTGTGAAGATAAGTATTGAGATATTTATGTACAAGATATACATAATGTATCTATTTAGAAGATTACGTTTATGTTTAGAAAAGATTAAGATATCTTAGGAATGTATTGTAAGCCGACTAGGACTCATTAGTCTATAAAAGGAGGCTCTAGGGCATTAGTTGAGATATCACATTATCATCAGTTTTGCATATAAGTCTTCATAGTTGTCAAAGTCGATTAAGAGAAAAGCTTCAAGGTTGTAAACCCTAGTACTAAGTTAAGAGTACTCGTATTATTGATCTAATAATATTGAAGCGTTTGGTTATATCTTTGTTTGTTTAAGATTACTGTTTTATTCATAATACTTCTAGGTATTAAGGTGTAGATTCCGCATATACTTTAATATACATACAATGTTTCTACAACAAGTTATTTTGGATTTATCCAAGGTAATTTAACCTTAGACAACCTAAGGAATCGATCTAGGTTTGGGATCAACAAGTGGTATCAGAGCTTTGCTTTGAGAAACTTTGATGTAGAAGATATAGAGCTTGAATCTACAAATAGTGGTCCTACTGCAAAACTTCCCATACTCAAATTGGGTGAGAATGAGATATGGGTTATAAAGATTAAGCAGTACTTCTAGATCCAAGACTATGCACTCTAGGAGGTTATAGAAAATGGTGATTCATGGGTGTCAGTACCTCAAACAACTCAGGAGAATGGCACATCAGTTACAAAGATATCTATACCTGTAACTGCTGAAGATAAGACAAATAAAAAGAATGATGTCAAAGCTAGGGGTTTGCTACTCATGACACTTCCCAATGAATATCAACTAACATTCAGTTAGTATCCAGATGCTAAATCTATCTTTTCTGCCATTGAAACAAGATTTGGAGGTAATGCAGCTACCAAGAAAACTCAAAAAACTCTCTTGAAGCAACAGTATGAGAATTTCAGTGCATCAAGTGCAGAGTCTCTTGACTTTATTTTCAATAGGCTTCAGAAGATAGTCAATAAGCATGCTATCTTGGGTGTGATCATTGCCCAAGAAGACTTAAACTTAAAATTTTTGAGCAGCTTACCACCTGAGTGGAACACTCATGTAGTTGTTTGGATGAATAAGCCTGAGGTTAAGACTATGAGCATAGATGATTTGTACAAAAACTTCAAAGTTGTTGAACAAAAGGTAAAGAAAACTGTTGGTACATCTAGTGGTGGTCAAAACTTAGCCTTCATGACTGCACCAAACACTAGCAGTACCAATGATGCTAACATTGCTAGTCCACAAGTTAGTGCTGCTAACCCTAGTGTTAATGCTGCCAGTACACAAGTTTGTACTGCTAGTGTCAGTGATAATACTGTGTATGCTTTCATGGTTGAAAATCCTAATGGTTCTAATGTCCTACACCAGGACTTAGAGCAAATTCATGAAGATGATTTAGAAGCAATGGATTTGAAGTGGCAGCTCTCTTTGCTAAGTGTGAGGGTAAAGAAGTACTATCAAAGGACAAGCAAGAAGATTTTCATTAATGCTAATGACACTGCTGGATATGATAAATCTAAGGTGGATTGTTACAACTGTCATAAGTTAGGACACTTTGCAAGGGAGTGTAGAGCACCAAGAAGCAAGGACGGTCAGTTCATAAATCAAGACAACACCAGGAAGCAAGGAAACAATGAAGATACATCTTCAAATGTAATGTTGGCTATAGATGGTGTAGGTTTTGATTGGAGTGACATGGCAGAAGAACAAGTTCAGACAACCATGTCTCTAATGGAATTTTCAGACTCAGAGGTATACACTGATAAAACTTGCTCTAAAACTTGTCTGAAAAACTATGAAACTCTTAAGAAACAGTGTGATGATTTGCTTGTTAAGCTTAATGAATCTGAATTTAAAGAAACTACTTATAAAAGAGGTTTAGCAACTCTAGAAGATCAAATTATCACATATAAAAAGAATGAGGTTCTTTTTAGTGAAGAAATATGAGTTCTTAAAAGAGAAGTATCTTGTAAAGACTATGAAATAAATATGCTTAAGAGTGAGTTTGAAAAAGTTAAGCAAGAAAAAAATGGCATTGAATTTAAAATTGAGAAATTTGATAATGCCTCAAAAGACTTAGATCAGTTGTTAGGAAGTCAGATTACTGACAAAAGCAAAAAGAGTTTAGGGTATAGTGCAGTTCCTCCACCACATCCTTTAATCTATAATAGACCTAAAAAGCTTAATCTGTCTTATTCTGGTCTTGATGAGTTCAAAGAGTCTGAGTCCAAAGGTTATGGTCCTGAGAATAGTGAGCAAGAGTCTAATGTTGTTTGTGATAAAGAATTAGCAAATTCTAAGGAAAATTCTGATGAGTCTTTGGTAGAAGAACAAGTATCACAAGACAAAAGTGGCTTTGTTGAATCTTTACCTAATGTTGATAAAGAAACTGTTTTTCCTGTTAATAAAAAGGTAGAGTTTACAAAACCTAAAAATCATGAAAAACCAGTTAAAAAGTCAGTTAGGTATGCAGAAATGTATAGATCACAATCTCCTAGGGGGAATCAGAGGAATTGGAATGGACAGAAGTCCAATCAACTAGGAAAAGATTTTGTGATGTATAACAAGGCTTGCTTTATATGTGGAAGTTTTAATCATTTGCAGATTAATTGTCATAATCATCAAAGAAGAGGCATAGTATCTAGAAATAACTACAATAGGGTGGATGCCAAAAACACACACCCTAGTGTACTCAGGAATATGTCTCCAAAAGCAGTTTTGTTGAAAACTGGCCTCACACCACTTAATATTGTTAAGCCAGTTAATACTGCTCACCCCAAAACAGCAGTTCATAGTGCTAAATCAAAGACACATTTTTCAAAACAAGCACAATCAACTGCTAAGAGGCCCTTTTATAAGCAAACAACATTAACTAGAAGATCTGTGCATGCAGCAAAGGGACACTATTATACTGGAAGGCATAATGCAGTTAATACTGCTAGGTCTTATACAGGACAAGTTAATGCTGTTAGGGTAAGAGGGGTAAATGCTGTAAAGTCCTCAGCATATTGGGTTTGGAGACCTACCAAACCTAATGGTGCATCACTTGCTTTTAAAAGACACAACTACATTGATGCACGAGGCAGATCCAAGTCAGTAATGGCTTGGGTCCCCAAAGGAATCTAATTTCCTTATTCTTTTGTGCAGGGCAAGCCACAACATGATGATAAAGGATTTGTTGACAGTGGATGCTCAAGGCACATGACTGGGAACATAGCTTATCTCTCAGATTTCAAGGAATTTGATGGAGGTTATGTTGCATTTGGAGGAGGTGCATATGGTGGTAGAATTACTGGTAAAGATGTATACTTTGTCAATGAGTTAAAATTCAATCTTTTTAGTGTCTCACAGATGTGTGACAAAAAGAACTATGTCCTTTTTACAGACACTGAATGTCTTGTCTTATCTCCAAATTTTAAGTTGCCTGATGAAAATCAGATACTTCTTAAAATTCCTAGAAAGGACAATATGTATAGTTTTGATATGAAGAACATTGTTCCTAAAGAAAGTTTGACTTGTTGTGCAAATGCTACATTAGATGAATCAATGCTATAGACAGAAGACTTGGTCATATTAATTTTAAAACTAAATAGATTGTCAAGGATAATCTTAGTAAGAGGAGTACCTACAAAAGTTTTTGGAATATGGCCAAACCTGTGTTACCTATCTCCTAAGTGGTGAAGCAACAAGAGCTTCTTATAAGTTCTAAAGTTCTGAATCAATTCTAAGCCTTTGTTTATGCTAAATATGGATTTGTTTGGTCATACCTTTGTGAGTCGCTTGATGCATAAGAAGTATGCTTAGTAGCATAATAATTACTAGTAGATTTACATGGGTTTTCTTTTTAACAACTAAGGATGAAACCAGTGAGATCTTTAAGCACTTTATCAAAGAAATAGAAAACCTAGTGGATAAGACAGTGAAAATAATCAAAAGTGATAATGGAACTGAGTTTAAGAACAAATTTATGGATGATTTTTGCAGAGAAAAAGGTATTAAGAGAGAATATAGTGTAGCTAGGACTACTCAGCAAAATGATGTTACTAAGAGGTGGAATAGGACACACATTGAGGCTGCTAGAACAATGTTAGCTGACTCTAAGTTACCTACCACATTTTGGGCTGAAGCAGTTTCTACTGCTTGCTATGTACAGAATAGGGTCTTAGTAGTCAAGCCTCATAACAAGAAACCTTATAAACTTTTTAGAGGTTTTAAACCAGCTCTATGTTTTATGATGGCAAAAGTGATGAAGGTTTCTTTGTTGGATATTCTTTGAGTAGTAAAGCTTTTAGGGTATACAACACTAGAACCAAGAGGGTAGAAGAAAACTTGAAATTGGGTTTTTAGTGAATAAGCCAATAATAGAAGGGACTGGTCTAAAATGGCTGTTTGATATTGATTCTCTAACCCAATCTATGAACTATTTATCAGTTACTGCAGGTATAATTTCTAATGACTTTGTAGGTAAATCAAAAGAAAACAGTCAAGATTCCACTGTGATGCCAATTTGGAAAGATACTTCATACTTTGATTCACCTACAAAGGATGTTGATAATGGTGAACCAAAAACTACTGATGATTCTCAAAAGCAGGTTGAATATGGTCTAAATAATGAGAATGCTAAACAAGAAAGGTTTACAGATGATAGCAGTACTAAAGATGTTAATGTTGTTGAGCAACAAGTTAATACTGCCAGTCCTGATGTTAATACTGGTAGTCTTAAACTTAATGCTGTTGGTCCATCAGTTGGTACTGCTAGTCTAAATAAAGAAGACAACACTGAAGAAGAACCAGAAGTTGATTTGGGGAACATTACAAATTCCTATATTCTTCTAACCACTCCAAATACAAGAATTCATAAAGATCACCCAATTGACAATGTGATTGGTGAAGTACAGTTAACTGTTCAGACAAGAAGAATGTCAAAACCTACTTCTGAACAAGGGTTTGTTAGTGATGTATATGAGCAGAAAACACATGATACCCTAAATACTTGTTTATATACTTGTTTCCTATCACAGATTGAACCAACAAGCATTGCTAAAGCTCTATCTGATTCATCCTGGGTGGAAGCAATGCAGGAAGAACTTCTACAATTCAAACTTCAACAAGTTTGGATACTGGTGGATCTCCCTAATGGAAAGAAGGCCATTGGAACAAAATGGGTCTTCAGAAACAAGAAAGATGAAAGGGGAATTGTGATTAGGAATAAAGCAAGGTTAGTTGCACAGGGTCATAGACAAGAAGAAGGTATTGATTATGAAGAAGTGTTTGCACCTGTGGCAAGAATTGAGGCAATAAGATTGTTTTTGGCCTATGCTTCTTTTATGGGTTTTCTGGTATATCAAATGGATGTAAAGAGTGCTTTCTTATATGGAACCATTGAGAAAGAAGTCTATGTTACTCAACCACCAGGATTGAGCATGGTATGAAACTTTGGCTAACTATCTTTTGAGCAATGGGTTTAAAAGGGGCAAGATAGATCAGACTTTATTTATCAGGAAGCAAAAAAGAGATATTTTGCTTGTACAGGTCTATGTAGATGACCTTATCTTTGGCTCAACAAACAAGAAGTTATGTACTGGTTTTGAGAAGCTAATGAAAGATAAGTTTCAGATGAGTTCTATGGGAGAACTAACTTTCTTTCTAGGATTACAAGTACAACAGAAGGAAGATGGAATATTTATCAGTTAGGACAAATATGTAGCTAAAATTTTGAAGAAATTCAACTACTCTGATGTAAAGTCTGCTTCAACTCCTGTTGATTTGGAAAAACCTTTGGTCAAGGATGGAGATACTAATGATGTTGATGTACATCTCTATTGATCTATGATTGGGTCTTTAATGTATCTCACTACATCTTGGCCAGATATCATGTTTACAGTATGTGCATGTGCTAGATTTCAAGTTACTCCAAAGACATCATATCTCTTAGCAGTCAAGAGGATTTTTAGATATTTGAAAGGCAAACCAAATTTAGGCCTTTGGTATTCTAGGGATTCTCCATTTTAACTGGTTGCTTATACTGATAGTGACTATGCTAGAGGAACTCAAGATAGGAAGTCTACAATTGGAGGTTGCCAGTTTTTTGGAAACAGGTTGATATCTTGGCAGTGTAAGAAGCAAACTGTTGTTGCCACTTCTATAACTGAAGCCGAATATGTGCCTGCTGCTATGTTTATGGAAGTTTTGATCACCTCCAGTATACATGTAAACAAAAGAGACAACTAAATGGTTAAAAGGAGGAAAAAACTAGCCTGGAATAATGCAAGACGGGTGAACCATCAAAATTCTCCAAGAATTACTCACCCCAATCCAAAAAGACACATGGTTCCAAGAAAAATCTTAACTAGGTCTGGCCCAATTTTACTTAATACTACCAGACAAAGTCATTTTAATGCTGTTAGGACGAATCGGGTTAATGTAGTTAACGCCTCAGCATGTTGGGTTTGGAGACCTATCAAACCTAATAGTACATCAATCACATTGAAGAGATATGACTATGTTGATGTAAGAGGCAGATCCAGGTCTATAATGGCTTGGGTTCCTAAGAAGGTCTGATTTTCTTATTTGCAGGGCAACCCAGAAACAGAATTGGAAGATTCAGTGAGGTTAAATAGCCCTGAAGACAAAAAGGTAACAAGAGCAAGAAAGACTTGGTTATAAAGCAGCTATGAAATTGCAAGATCAATTTGATGATGAAAAGAGAGCAGGAGTAGAGTTAACACAAGAAAATGACAAGTCACAATACAATAAGTGTTTAGATACATCCTCCTAGTGAAGATAAAGCTTCTTATTAAGAAACTTGAAGATTCAGAAGATGAACATCAAGTGTAGGGGAGGATTGTTAGGATCAAGAAGCCTTTAATGAAGAAACTTGATGATTAACAAGATGAATATCAAGTTTAGGGGATGATTATTGGGAATTAAAGTCTTCATACTTTGTACTGCCAAGCATAATTTAGTACTGCTCAAGATACATAGAAATTTGCTAAGTGTTGGAAACTACCAGTACTAATCATTTAGTACTGCTAGAGTAAACTTAGTACTGCTAGAGTAAAGTTAGTACTACCAGTACTAACTTAATACTGCTGAAGGACTTAAGACTACTAGTGAAGACTAAAGAAAATATTCCAAGTAGTTAGTACTGCTAGTGCAAAAGTTACTACTGCTAGTGTTAGTTACTACAGTTAGAGTAATATTGATGCTGCTCAACCAAAGTTAATGCTGATTAGAAGATTTCAACTGAATATTGTTAATGCTGATTGAAGAGATTATATGATGATTAGAAGATTTCAACTGAAGTTAATGCTGATTGAAGAGATTATATGCTGATTGAGAAGATTTATGAAAAAGTATTTAATACATTTGACTACATGCTTTGGAAAGTATTAAATACATAGTCATTATATTCAATACATTTGACTAAATACTTAAGTAAGTATTGTAAGCCCATTAGGATTTCTTGGTGTATAAAAGGAGATCCTAGGGCATCTAGTTTAGCATCTGATTAGTATACAAATCATATAAGTTTTCTATCATCAATTTTGCATATAAGTCTTCATAGTTGTCAATGTCGATTAAGAAAAGCTTCAAGGTTATAAACCCTAGTACCAAGTTAAGAGTAGTCGTATTATAGATCTAATAATATTGGAGCGTTTAGTTATATCTTTGTTTGTTCAAGATTATTGTTTTATTCATAATACTTTTAGGTATTAAGGTGTAGATTCCGCATACACTTTAATATACATATAAAGTTTCTACAAGTTATTTTGAATTTATCCAAGGTAATTTAACCTTAAACAACCTAAGGAATCGATCTAGGTTTGGGATCAACAAGTGGTATCAGAGCTTGTGTTCTGAAACTTTAATCTAGAAGAAACTACCAAGAAGAATCCTTTACTCACAAGGAAGATATGGCTCTTATGGCTTTTTCAGTTGTTTGAAAAACCATGAAACTCTTAAAAAACTATATGATGACTTAAGAACTGATTTTAACAAATCTCAGTCTAATTTAGCTGATTATAAAGAGGGTTAGCATCTGTAGAAGAGCAACTTGTCTTTTACAGAAAGAATAAAGTTATTTTTGGTGATAAAATTGTTGTTCTAAAAAGAGATGTCTCATTTAAAGACTCAGATATCAGTTGGCTTAAAAGTGAGTTAGAAAAGGTTAAACTAGAAAAGGAAAGCTAACAGCTTAAAATTGAAATTTTTTGAAAATGCTTCTAGGTGTCTAGACCAATTATTAGGGAGGTCAAATAATTGATATAGAGTAGAAAAGGTGTGGGTTGTTAAGCTATAATGTTGTTCCACCTCCTAATACATGTGTATTGATGAATTTAAAGAGCCTGAATTCAAAGGTTATGGTCTTGAGAATAGTGAGCAAGAGTCTAATGTTGTTTGTGATAAAAAATCAGATAATTCTAAAGAAGATTTTGAAGAGTTTTTGGTAGAAGAACAAGTATCACTAGACACAAGTAGCTTTGTTGAGTCTTCACCAAATGTTGATAAAGAAACTATTTTTCTTGTTAATAAAAAGATAGAGTTTACTAAACCTAAAAATCATGAAAAACCAGTTAAAAAGTCAGTTAAGTATGCTAAAATGTACAGGTCACAAAAACCTAAGGGAAATCAAAGAAACTGGAATAATCAAAAGTCTCAACAACTAGGAAATGATTTTGTGATGCACAATAAAGCCTGCTATGTCTGTGGAAGTTTTGATTACCTCCAGTATACATGTAAACAAAAGAGACAACTAAATGGTCAAAGGGAGGAAAAACCAGTGTGGAATAATGCAAGAAGGGTGAACCATCAAAATTCTCCAAGAATTACTCACCCTAATCCAAAAAGACACATGGTTCCAAGAAAAATCTTAACTAGGTCTGGCCCAATTTTACTTAATACTGCCAGACAAAGTTATTTTAATGCTGTTAGGACGAATCGGGTTAATGCAGTCAAGGCCTCAACATGTTGGGTTTAGAGACCTATCAAACCTAATAGTACATCAATCGCTTTGAAGAGATATGACTATGTTGATGTAAGAGGCAGATCCAGGTCTGTAATGGCTTGGGTTCCCAAGAAGGTCTGATTTTCTTATTTGCAGGGCAACCCAGAAACAGAATTGGAAGATTCGGTAAGGTTAAATAGCCCTGAAGACAAAAAGATAACAAGAGCAAGAAAGACATGGTTATAAAGCAGCTATGAAATTGCAAGATCAATTTGATGATGAAAAGAGAGAAGGAGCAAAGTTGACACATAGTAAATGACATGTACAATTCAGATTAGTATTTAGATACATCCTCCTAGTGAAGATAAAACTTCTTATCAAGAAACTTGAAGATTTAGAAGATGAACATCAAGTTTAGGGGAGGATTATTGGGGTCAAGAAGCCTTTAATAAAGAAACTTAATGATTAACAAGATGAATATCAAGTTTAGGGGATGATTGTTGGGAATTAAAGTCTTCATACTTTGTACTGCCAAAGCATTAATTTTGTTACTGCTCTAGATCTACCACATGGACACACCCCGCGAAACAACGATATAACAATAAAGAACGCCCTCACCTGTCTCGACGGAAAATGCCCCAAGGAGACTACGCGGTTCCCCCCCCCCCACCCCCCACCCAGTCCCCCCCCCCCCCCCCCCCCACCCGCCCCCAGTACTTTATTAGTTAAGTAACTGCTAGGGCCCCCCCCCGAGCAGGCGATTAAACTCTCGTTTGTACTGCTATAGGAAAGTTTTAATCAGGAGTTTTTTGTAGAGGTACACCCCGACCCCGCTCCCCCTCTTACCCCCCAAAATGAAAGTGATAGTACTTGCAAAAAAATTATAAATTAATACTTGCTGAACCCAAGTTTTGCTGATGATCAAGGATTTTTTTTATTTTATTTTTAATAATGCTGTTGTTTGGTGGGTGAAGAAGACCTCTGAATTTATTAATAAAATATTTCCAAGTAGTTTAGTAGTGCATAGACAGGTTTATAAGTAGTTCAAGTAGAGTTAGTTGAGTACTGCTAGCACAAAAAGTTACTACTGCTACTTAGTTGTTAGTTACTACTATTAGATAATAGTGATGTCTGGATTCTTGCTCTACCAAAGTTATAGTGTGTTCTTTGTGAATATTGTTATGCTGATTGAGAGATTATATGCTGATTCGAAGATTTCTAACTGGAAGTTCAATGCTGATTGATGGAGTATTATATACCTGTTGAGAAGTTTTATGAGAAAGTATTTTATTACATTTGACTACATTCTTTGGAAAGTATTAAATACATAGTCATTATATTCAATACATTTGACTAAATACTTAGGTAAGTATTGTAAGCCCATTAGGACTCCTTGGTGTATAAAAGGAGATCATAGGGCATCTAGTTTAGCATCTGATTAATATACAAATCATATAAGTTTTCTATCATCAGTTTTGCATATAAGTCTTCATAGTTGTCAAAGTCGATTAAGAAAAGCTTCAAGGTTGTAAACCCTAGTACTAAGTTAAGAGTACTTGTATTATTGATCTAATAATATTTGAGCGTTTGGTTATATCTTTGTTTGTTCAAGATTACTGTTTTATTCATAATACTTTTAGGTATTATGGTGTAGATTATGCATACACTTTAATATACATACAAAGTTTCTACAACAAGTTATTTTGGATTTATCTAAGGCAATTTAACCTTAAACAACCTAAGGAATCGATTTTGGTTTGGGATCAACAAGTGGTATCAGAGCTTGTGTTCTGAAATTTTGATCTAGAAGAAACTACCAAGAAGAATCATTTACTCACAAGGAAGATATGGCTCCTATGGCTTTTTTAGACTCAGATGTATACACTGATAAAACTTTCTCTAAAACATGTTTGAAAAACTATGAAACTCTTAAGAAATAGTGTGATGATTTGATTGTTAAGCTTAATCAAACTGAATTTATAGCAGCTACTTATAAAAGAGGTTTAGCAAGAGTAGAAGCTCAACTAATCACATATAGGAAGAATGAGGTTATTTTTAGTGAAGAAGTTGCAGTTCTTAAAAGAGAAGTAGCTTGTAAAGACTGAAATAAATGTGCTTAAAAGTGAGTTTGAAAAAGTTAAGCAAGAAAAAGATGGCATTGAATTTAAAATTAAGAAATTTGATAAAGCCTCAAAAGACTTAGATAAGTTGATGGGAAGTCAGATAACTGACAAAAGTAAAAATGGTTTGGGGTATAGTGCAGTTCCTCTACCTCATCCTTTACTCTATAATAGACTTATAGCTATAATTGAGTGCTGTTCTTTATTATGTACTTGTGAAACATTTGTAGAAAGATGCTCCTGTGATTTCAGAAGTGTGGTTTATTGAGCTCCCTACCGTGAATCAGTGAGAAAAAAGCATAGATAGAGATATTAAATGTTGCGTTTGCTCGAAGTAAACAACGCAGTAATAGCTAATGAAGAAGCTCTGAAGTCGTTCTTGGGTACCTTGACAGAACTAGTAAGTCCACCTCCCAAGCTCTATACACAGATAGCTTTGGTTGAGGCTCTTTGTACCTAACTAACCTATGTTGATGTCGAAGCAACTCACTATTATTTGCTTTACATACATTCACATCACCAAATGTTGATAAAGAAACTATTTTTCTTGTTAATAAAAAGGTAGAGTTTACTAAACCTAAAAATCATGAAAAACCAATTAAAAAGTCAGTTAAGTATGCTGAAATGTACAGGTCACAAAAACCTAGGGGAAATGAAAGAAACTGGAATAATCAAAAGTCCCAACAACTAGGAAATGATTTTGTGATGCACAATAAAGCCTGCTATATCTGTGGAAGTTTTGATCACCTCCAGTATACATGTAAACAAAAGAGACAGCTAAATAGTCAAAGGGAGGAAAAACCAGTATGGAATAATGCAAGAAGGGTGAACCATCAAAATTCTCCAAGAATTACTCACCCTAATCTAAAAAGACACATGGTTCCAAGAAAAATCTTAACTAGGTCTGGCCCAATTTCACTTAATACTGCTAGACAAAGTTATTTTAATGTTGTTAGGACGAATCGAGTTAATGCAGTCAAGGCCTCAGCATGTTGGGTTTGGAGACCTATCAAACCTAATAGTACATCAATCACTTTGAAGAGATATGACTATGTTGATGTCAGAGGCAGATCCAGGTCTGTAATGGCTTGGGTTCCCAAGAAGGTCTAATTTTTTTATTTGCAAGGCAACCCAGAAATAGAATTGGAAGATTCGGTGAGGTTAAATAGCCCTGAAGACAAAAAGGTAACAAGAGCAAGAAAGACTTGGTTATAAAGAAGCTATGAAATTAAAAGATCAATTTGATGATAGAGCAGGAGCAGAGTTGACACAAGAAAATGACAAGTCACATTACAAGAAGTGTTTAGATACATCCTCCTAGTGAAGATAAAGCTTCTTATCAAGAAACTTGAAGATTCAGAAGATGAACATCAAGTTTAGGGGAGGATTGTTGGGGTCACCTTTAATGAAGAAACTTAATGATTAACAAGATGAATATCAAGTTTAGGGGATGATTGTTGGGAATTAAAGGGTGTGTTTGGATACAGGCTTATAGGGGCTTATTGGGGCTTGGGCTTTTAAAATAAGCCAGCTTATAAAATAAGCCCCGTTTGTCACGCGGGCTTATGAAGTCATTAGCCTCTATAAGCCCCAGCCCTATAAAAGGGGCTAAAAACTTTTGCCCGAGGCTTATGAACCAAAAATTACTTATATACCCTTAAAAATATCTTACATATACCAAAAATTTATTTAATTATGTCCTTTTTTAGTAATTTACAATAATAAGCCCCAGCCTTAGCCCATTTGCCAAACAAGTTTAAAAAAATACAAATTTTAATTTCGGCTTATAATATAAGCCCCAGCCTCAGTCCCAGCCCCGATACAAGCCCCAGCCTCAGCTCTAGCCTATTACGCCAAACATACCTAAAGTCTTCATACTTTGTACTGCCAAGCATAATTTAGTACTACTCAAGATACATGGAAATATGCTAAGTGTTGGAAACTGCCAGTACTAATCAGTTAGTACTGCTAGAGTAAACTTAGTACTGCTAGAGTAAACTTAGTACTGCCAGTACTAACTTAATACTGCTGAAGGACTTAAGACTGCTGGTGAAGACTGAAGAAAATATTCCAAGTAGTTAGTACTGCTAGCACAAAAGTTACTACTGCTAGTGTTAGTTACTACTGTTAGAGTAATATTGATGCTGCTCAACCAAAGTTAATGCTGCTAGTGAATATTGTTAATGCTGATTGAAGAGATTATATGCTGATTAGAAGATTTCAACTGAAGTTAATGCTGATTGATGAGATTATATGCTGATTGAGAAGATTTATGAGAAAGTATTTTATTACATTTGACTACATGCTTTGGAAAGTATTAAATACATAGTCATTATATTCAATACATTTGACTAAATACTTAGGTAAGTATTGTAAGCCCATTAGGACTCCTTGGTGTATAAAAGGAGATCCTAGGGCATCTAGTTTAGCATCTGATCAGTATACAAATCATATAAGTTTTCTATCATCAGTTTTGCATATAAGTCTTCATAGTTGTCAAAGTCGATTAAGAAAAGCTTCAAGGTTGTAAACCATAGTACTAAGTTAAGAGTACTCGTATTATTGATCTAATAATATTGGAGCGTTTGGTTATATCTTTGTTTGTTCAAGATTACTGTTTTATTCATAATACTTCTAGGTATTAAGGTGTAGATTCCGCATACACTTTAATATACATACAAAGTTTCTATAACAAGTTATTTTGGATTTATCCAAGGTAATTTAACCTTAAACAACCTAAGAAATCGATCTAGGTTTGGGATCAACATCTTTTCTCTTATTTCTTGGCTTCTACTTGCTGAGTTCTTCCTTTCTTCTCTTATATGGCTTGGTTAGATCATCATTTTGAAGTTTTTTTGAGTTTGAATGGTGAATGATGAATGAATGTATGTATGCGTGTATTTATAGTGTAGAAGTAATGGCTAAGTTTTTGGAGTGGAGTAGTGGACAAGCTACTTGGATTGGTGGCCAAGATGTTGGAGTGGTGCCCAAGGGTCTTGAGTGGTGGCCAAGGGTCTTGCTTGGGGCTCAAGGGTCGAATTTTTAATGAAAGGGCATTGTTGTTTTTGGACAACCAATATTTGTCTCGGTAAAATGGTTGTCATTTACAAACCGTAACTCAGATGAAGCTCAAACCAGTGAGCATGGTTAGATATTTGAGTCCTCTACAACTTTTAGTTTTACAAATTTAGGTTACTATACAAAAATCTAGAGATAATAGTCGTTTACTATAGGTGTGCAAAATTTGCGCACCTTTGCCATTTCGGCTATATCTATTTCATCCGACATTGAATCAGGTTGAGTCAACCGGCAAAATGATCACAAGACATAGGGCTATAACCTAGTATTTTATCTTAATACCTAAAACCTACTAATTTTGCCCAGATCCTATGTTTTACCACGGATCAGATTCTGAATCTATAATTATGAACTAGTTTAACTGATATCGGGTTTGCTAGGGTTTTCGGGTTAGGGTTTTGGTTTAGGAAGATTGTGGAATGGTGTTTGGAGGAAAAAATATGTTTAAATGTTGTACTCAGAAGACTTGTACTCTAGGCTAGAAAGGTGGTACTAAATGCCTTGTAGAATTTAGAGGGAAATGAGCTCATTTGAATATCATGCAGAATTGGCTTATACTTTAAGCTTTATAGTGTTGTACCATGATTTAGGAGGGAAAACATATTTGAATTTATGCTTAGGAATACTTGTACATATGCATCATAAGCTTGTATATTCGTTTTTTATGTATACATTACATGTAGTTAGGGTCTTGGTATAAACGTTAATGGATAAAGTTCATTTAGTAATAATGTTATAAAAATTACGTTAAATCGATAACGTACATGATATAGATGATATTAGAATATTTACTTGACATATTAAGGCATTTACTTGATATAAACGTAGATAGAATTTGCATAGGTAGTTGCGTGAGCTCGTTTACTTTAGAAATGTAAACTATGTTACATAATGGATTAAAGCAAAAAAATTCCCGTGAAAAAGTAGTATTTAATATAATATAAGTGGAAATTACAGTGATGAAAATTGTGGGTTGTTACAAGTGCACTCATTGTTGTAAACCCAAAGCGCATCATTATTTATCTAGGTCACGGTTAGGGTTACTTGTTCGTTGCACTACTTTATATTTCCTGACTACATTGATTTCTTGAGGTGAGTCTCACAGCAACTAATTTACTTATTTTAAACTATTTTGGGGGAGAATACGTACTCGTTTACAAACTTGTTTACATATTCGTCAAGGTTATAGATAGCGTGAGGCGTAGCGTGGCGGCATGACCAAGCCTCACGCCTTAGCGGCTAAGGCGGTGCCTTTGCATTTTTAAGGCGTAGCTTAAGGCGACATAAAATTTAAAAATATTTACATATTTTTATCATATGTCATATATATCTAGTTTACAAAAAGCGTTATATATAACAATTAAAGTTAGGAAACTAAATGTAATATTCTTCATTTTATATAAAAAGGATTTTTTTATTGGAGTTGAATCAAAAAAACTCACCACGCCTCACGCCTTAGCGTGCCTTATCACGCCTTTTTACGCCTCAGCTCATGCCACGCCTAAAACCGATGCCTTGGTCTGTTTCGTAACATGGAGGCCACGCCTCATATAACACCTCGCGTTTTAGGACAATGTACGACGTTAATAAAGTCACTATTTATTTTTTGTATTGTACGCGTTTGTTTTTAATGGAAATCGTT
>BQNB010093712.1:0-26294 GCA_026074375.1 Tanacetum coccineum
TTAACCCCCCTTAAACCCCAAAACCCTTTACACCCCTTGTCCCTAAACCCTTATACTCCCGTTAACCCGTTAACCCCTGTTAACCCAAATCCCCAAAACAAATTTTCTTGCCTATTTTGCTATTCACCCGTCACTATCCCTACCCCTGCACCACAACAAACCCACTCTAGATGTAAACCTCCACCTTGGCAATCCCATGGTCTATGATTGGACAGAGTTTACAAGACAAATAACCAAGGGACAGGATTGATGGCTTTGGTGAACAAGCCAAATCAATGGCTATGATTGAAGACTTGAAGCCTCTCAGAACAAAAACACAACAAGCACACAATCAAGACCTTTGCAGTTTTATTTTTTTGCTTATAAATAGCTTACGATTTCTTTGTAAACGGGATGTAATTTAGGAGTAGTATAATTTTACTTCTAATGTTTTTATTTATGTTTTATTTTGTCATTTTCAAAAGCCTTGTAACCTTTTAATATTTTAATGAAAAGTTAAGTTTTTATGTTACGCAAATTTGTCTTCTTTTTATGCCTTTAAGCTAATTTTGTTCAAAAGTTCTTTCTATAAGCTCTCATAAGCTTTTAATACCTGTTTTGCTAATATAAGCTTTTCTAACAGCTTTTGTGATTTTTCTATCATTGGAATCAAGAATTTTGATTTTAGCTTATGAATGATAAGCCTATAATGGAAGGGCTTATGGGGTTATTAGACTGCTTCTTTCAAATAAACTGGGTAGGTTAGTGTTGAAAATCGTTTAGCCCATCTAGGATTAGTTTTACGAATAACATTAATACGCAGCGGAATAAACAAGAACAATAATGCTATTCAACAAGGTTTTCTTTATTCATACTAATAAACTATAAACTATTCGACTTTAATCAGTCGACTATGAACTATTACATAAACTAATAAGCTAACTATTAGACTCTCATTGGAGAGATCTAACTATGATGGGTTCATAAACTACATACCTTAAACCTCCTTTTATAGTATAAGGAGTCAAGGTTTACATGGAAACTAATAATGATAATAATGATAAAATCAATTAGTATTCTTTGACCAAATTATTATCTTTGACCAATCAATTAGTATTATTTGACCAAATTATTATCTTTGACCAAATCATTATCTTTGACCAATTATTCAATCATTATCTTTGACCAAATCTTTCAATTCTTATCTTTTGTAGTATTCTTTGACTACAACTTTGGTCCTTCATGTTTCCATCTTGTTTCATTCGTGTTTTGTCTTATCAACTGAAAATATAATTCCCAACAATCTTCCCCTAGTTGATAATGACAAAACCCAATAAGCACGAACTTCCCCTGAAGTTAATATACGAATGAAACTTCTTCCCCTTTTTGTTATAATCAAGTAGGGGTCTTCAGTAGATATGCAACCTGCAGATGGTTAAACATTTAATCAATAAGCTTCCCCTGAAAGTATGCTAACCATCTCTTGAATCTCGAACTCAGTAGGCTCTATGTAGTGATCACTGATGAAGAAAATAGAGTATAACGAATTTGATGAAGAAGTTGAATCTTCCAAGCTTGTGCCTTATATCTTGTACTATCCACGACGTTGAACTCATACTCCTAATGTATAAGCAGACCGCAATCTCTTTGACAAAATCCTCATTCTCTATAATGAGACACTGAGCACAATAACGTAACTCCTTTAAGTGATAGCGAATGTGAGCATTGAGCACCTTAAGAAAAATCACACATTCCTAGATTTTGCAAGTCTTCGTCACCATACAAAACAAACAAGTTACCTCCTGCTAAAAGGTATGATAAGAACACGCATCTGTGAAACTTAACTACAACATCAAATAAGCAATATTCAATTTTCTTCATAATAATCCCCAAAACGAGCCATAATTTCATCATCTATCCAAGATCCAAAACCGTGAGTCACCTGATATCTGATAAAGCTAGCGGTACAAACTAGCTATGTCGGATAGCACTGACGGTACAAACAAGCGGTATTAACAAATCTGCCATTTAGCGACCCTTTTTCAGCAAACGACTCGCAAGCACCAACGATTATTAAAGAAACCCTAAAAGCAGGATTTGTTTATGAAGCTTTTGTGAAAACCTAAAATTGATTTAGGTTTAATCATTGCGCAGCAAGGGTTGTTGAATACAAACAATGGAATCACCAATCAGCAAGTTATATGAACAACATCATTGCCTATATGAACAACACCATCATCATCTTTACTTCATATTCTGAATTAGGGTTTGCTGGAAAAACCCTAATATCACCGAATCTGATCTTGTAGCCTCCAAAACAGAAAGTTCGTACCATAACTTTCTTTTCTTCATAACCACGACTAGAAAACCTTGTACGAATCCTAGATATCAAGAGCAACCCGCTCTGATACCACATGTTGAGAATCGTTTAGCCCATCTAGGATATAATAACATTGAATGACATGAAGCACAGCGGAATAACAAATAAGAACATCAATGTTATCACAAGGTTTTCTTTATTGATCTACTAATAAACTATAAACTAATAAACTAGCTAACTACTAATACACACGATTTCTTTGTGTGTCTAGACTCTCATTGGAGAAGTCTAACTATGAATGGATACTGGAAACCTATGTCTATGATCTCTTTATATAGGGAGAGATCATGACTTACAAAGGAAGATAATTAATAGATAAGGAAACTATTTAAATTACATTAAACCACATTAAGATGTTTCCTAATCTTTATCCTGTAGAATATTTGACCAAATCTTCATTCCTTTGTAGAATTCCTCCTTTGCCTTTTAAGTCCTTCATCTTTCATATGTTTTGTCTTATCAACTCAAGTATAATTCCCAACAATCTTCCCCTAGTTGATAATGACAAAACCATATAAGCACAAACTTCCCCTGAAGCTAAAATATATGAAAGATATAGACTTCCCCTTAATCCATACTATATCACCAAGGCTCTACAAGTCGCAAATCTTCTGTGTCAATATTCTTCCCCTTTTTGTCATCATCAAATAGGGGTCTTGTGTAAATATGCAACTTGTGAACACTTCCCCTCAGATGGTTAAATATGTGAACAATAAGCTTCCCATGAAAAGTATATTAACCATCTCTTGAATCTCGAACTCAGTAGGCTCCAAGTGGTGATCACTGATGAAGAAAATAGAGTATAACGATTTTGATGAAGAAGTTGAATCTTCCAAGCTTGTGCCTTATATCTTGTACTATCCATGACGTTGAACTCATACTCCTAATGTATAAGCAGACTGCAATCTCTTTGACAAAATCCTCATTCTCTATAATGAGACACTGAGCACAATAACGTAACTCCTTCAAGTGATAGCAAATGTGAGCATTAAGCACCCTAAGTTTATAAATCACACACCTTTGCTAGATTCGTCAAGTCTTCGTCACTATATAAACCAAACAAGTTATCTTCAAAGTCAATGTCCTGCTATAAACACGACTTTAAGATATGACAAGACACGCACTTGTAAAACTCAACTACAACATCAAATAAGCAATAATTAATTTTCTTCATAATAATCCCTAAAATGAGCCATAATTTCATCATCTATCCGAGATCCAAAACCGTGAGTCACCCGATATCTGATAAAGCTAGCGGTACAAACTAGCTATGTCAGATAGCACTGACGGTACAAACAAGCGGTATTAACAAATCTGCCATTTAGCGACCCTTTTTCAGCAAACAACTCGCAAGCACCAACGATTATTAAAGAAACCCTAAAAGCAGGATTTGTTTATGAAGCTTTTGTGAAAACCTAAAATTGATTTAGGTTTAATCATTGTGCAGCAAGGGTTGTTGAATACAAACAATGGAATCACCAATCAGCAAGTTATATGAACAACATCATTGCCTATATGAACAACACCATCATCATCTTTACTTCATATTCTGAATTAGGGTTTGCTGGAAAAACCCTAATATCACCGAATCTGATCTTGTAGCCTCCAAAACAGAAAGTTCATACCATAACTTTCTTTTCTTCATAACCACAACTAGAAAACCTTGTACGAATCCTAGATATCAAGAGCAACCAGCTCTGATACCACATGTTGGATCGTTTTGCTCATCTAGGATAATAATAACAATGATTGAATATGCACAGCGGAATTATAAGAACACAATCAATGTTATCACAAGGTTTTCTTTATTGAACGATTTCCCTATTACCCCAACTATAATTTGGGGCTACACCAACTAACTATGGTAAACTATTCGACTCTCATCAGTCGACTATGCTATCTAACTATCTAGACTCTCATTGGGAGAGCTCTAGTTTTCTATGGATGGATATAACCTATGTCTATGATCTCTTTATATAGGGAGAGATCATGACTTACAAAGGAAGTAAATCAATAGATAAGGAAACTCTTTAAATTACATTAAACCACATTAATATGTTTCCTAATTATCCTATAGAATATTTGACCAAATCTTCATATTTCTCCACCAGCTTGTAGAGTTTTATAATGACGACTTTGATCCTTTTGTTTCATTCTTTTATTCATTTTGTCTCATCAAATCAAGAATCCCAACACATGTGCATATTGAAAAAGCTTACATTGACCTTAACTCCCCCTTAATATTATGACCCAAATGATGTATAATTAGATCATGAGGAGAAAACTCAACCCTAGGGAAGATGTAAATGGATGAGTTAGTAATTTCATGGGAAGGATTAAAGGAATGCACATCTTCGTAGGAAACTTCACCTATATCGTAGACTTCATGATTATTGAGAATATTAGCTCTATCATAGACCCTAGGCTAACGCAAGTAGTACTAGGTAAGCCTTTTATTGAAATATCTAACATGACTCACAACCAACAAGAAGGTGTAGTTAGGTTCGTTAATGGAAATGACGAAGTTGCCTATAAGATGCCCCATAAGATAGAACAATACAACTCATTGTCAAACCTTAAGAAAGAGCACACAAAATCAGTCTATCTTAGGAACGAATAAGACAAGAGAAGAGGGGTAGAGTATGTAATGAGCAAGATACTAGGATTTTACAAAGAATGCCTAGAGTTGGGACCCGAATACCTAACTGGAGTGGAAGACAAAGGAGAAGTCACATACGAACGTGTGACTTCGAGTCTAGCTACAAGACTCGTTAATAAAGAAAATCGCTTCTAGGGAGGCAACCCAATTTAACTTTTCCCGTAATTAGGAGTGTTATGTGTGTTTTAATTCTTTATAGTTTGTTTTATAATGTTTGAACTATCTTGTAATCATGCTTTGTTTGTCTTTAACTTCATCTTAATTTTAATCAAAGGTATTTTGCAACAATAAGTGTAGGGGAATTTATCCGGCTTTTGAGCTAAGTTCAAGCATGTTTAATAAATTGTTTAGATTACTTCGCCTCATATGATTGAATTGTGAAATCTTAAGTTTTATGCAGCTATTTGTACAGGAATTAACTTATGGAATCAAGTGCAGGAAATTTTTTATCAAAAACAAAAATTTTGTTTTCACCAAACGTGGAGACGGCGTCACGATTAACATGCGATGCCGTCACTACGACACCTGTGACAGGGTCACACCAACCCCGACGGCGTCAAACGCCCAGGTCCAGAAAACTTAAAATTTTTAATTACTTTTGAAAATAAAACTTGTACAACATTTAAAATATGTAATATTCTTTTATAAACCTGCATAAAACCATGAATCTAACAATTCTCTCATCCTATCTTTACTGTTTTATCGAGTCGAACCCTAAATTCACATTGTATATTTGGTAAAACGCACATTTTATGCTTGGTATAGTTGTCTTTGTCATTGATTAGAGGTTATATTTGATGAGAAGAAGCTTGGAAGTTCTTAGAAAGCTCCATTAGACGATTCTTGGATGACGATTTAACCAGTTATCGTATGTTTCTTCTCCATTATTAAGCAAATTAGGGGAGTACTCTTTTCCTTATTTTCTTTTCCCTTTATATATTTTTACGGGTACTTCTAAAGAACATTAGGGACAATGTTCAACTTAAGTGTAGGGGGAAATAAGCCTTAGAAACTATTCTTTCATTTGTCATTTGCTTTGTCCTTAAAATGATGGGTAATATATCAAAACATAACATAAGAGGTAATTTTTACCCAAATTTAAATTTTTTTACTACACATACCGACAAAAACCGAGTATTAATAGCGTCTCATGGGTAGGAATTTATATGACTAGCACAAAAACCCTCAAAATCCCACCCCCACAATGTGAGGTTCACCCTTAGATATTATACCTTTAGCTTGTTAGAGTTAAGGAGTGAGCAATCATGTGTGTCTATTCCGTCGTTACGGATGTGTATGTGTGGTTTTGTCGCCTTTTTTGGAACATTGGTATCGGTTACTTTAGGATTATGAGAGTGTACCGGTAGTATATTAAATTCTAGAACTTGTTTTTACGATACATTCTGAGACCGCATAGTAAGTATTAGGATTTGCTTGATAAGAGGCATTAGGATTAACCCTTGTTTTAAACCTGTAATTGTTATGATGGTCACCTCGATCATATAACTAACCCACAACCCTTTAAAATACCTCTTAGATAGTAATGAATAATGCTTGCATCTAGCGGTGGAGGTTTGATCCTTTACCAAGCCTATGATAATTTATATGCTATGACCGGTAATGAATGTTGATTTTCCATTTCCCCCATATGTTATAATTTATTATACAACCGAGTGAAAGAGAGAATCCAAACACTTATGTGAGGTGCTAGTGTATATTTTTTGTGCTTTTAATTATGAGGTCTAGAAGGTTGTGTTGTAGAATATTTTTAAAGAGTAGGTAAAATGACCCCTCATATTGTTATTGTCTAGATAG
Source organism: Tanacetum coccineum (assembly GCA_026074375.1). Taxonomy (NCBI): domain Eukaryota; kingdom Viridiplantae; phylum Streptophyta; class Magnoliopsida; order Asterales; family Asteraceae; genus Tanacetum; species Tanacetum coccineum. Next base: position 6,834 of record BQNB010093712.1, read on the forward strand.
AAAAGCCCATTCGCTTGAGGACAAGCAAATCCCAAGTGTAGGGGTATTTGAAGAGGTGTCATTTTATACACTTTTTCAGAGTCGTTTAACCCTCAAAATCGTGTATTTAAGCCCAAAATAGGTACTTAATCGTTCCTTTTTAGGTATTTCTCATTTGGAAGACATTTGGAAGATTTACACATGACTTGGGCTCATTTAAAGAAGAAACGGACAAGATTACGGACCAACACCAAGACTCTTGAAGATTTGTGCTCACAAAGCCTAGAGACGGCATCACAAGCTATACACGACACCGTCACAACCCATAAAGTGACGGCGTCACAACATGTCAAGACGGCATCAGCCCGCACCGACTCACACGCAGATCTAGAAGATTCTACTTACGACGGCATCACGACTAAAACGCGACGCCGTAGCATCATTTTTCTTATATATACAAACCCGAATTTAGGGTTTTGGGTGTGTAACTTTAGAATAAAAAGAGGGTATGAACCCTAGTTCATTTGGTAGCTATAGGAGACGATTTTAGGGCCTAAAAACCCTATTGTACTTCTTCCAATTCATGTTTTAATCAAGTAAGGTTTACTTAATCATTCAATATGTCTATGTGTTGTGTGATTATTTATTGTTCTTGCTTTATTTTTACATGTAGGCTTAAACCTAGTTATTATGTTGTTTTTGTATTGTATGAAACTAGGAATGTAGATCTTAGTGATGTTGCTTCTTGTGATGGATGTGCATGTTAGGTCTTAGAAAACTAGCTTTTGTCTGTATCGTTGTTGATATGTCTAGGAAAACATGATTGTGTAGAAAGGATACCATCGGGTAACAATCTTCATACTACCTTGCCCCCTAATATGGTTGATCCACTCTTAATATATTTCACATGCACTTAATATACTCTTAGGGGCCTTGTAATAGTCTTCATACTACCTTACAGGAAACGGCAGGTTCATGTAATTCGTTCATGACTTAGGAAATAGTTACATAGATCATCACAAGTGTGACAAGGCAAGAACACTAGGAGAAGCAATCTAGTGAGTAATACATGATTAAACGAACACAATCTTTTATCTTATTGTTATCACCAGTAGCGTAGTTGTTATTTAGTTTAAATAGTTAAAACCAAACCTCCCTCCAATTATATGATTTTACTGCTTTCTATAAAATACAAAAATACAATAATAATCTTCCCTCAACCCTTAGAATTCTGTTAGACTGTAATCAAGCCTTCCCAACCTATTCCTCAGGTGAACGATAAACAACCTCGAGTCTTGGCTATACTACACTACAACGATTAGGTCTGCCTAGGAAGTTGTAAAACTTCTTGTGTAGAAGTCCTACGACGACCGCACATCACCTAGAAATTTATCAGTTGAACATGTTTCTCTATCTAAATCCATAGTACTAATCATTACGGTCTCGAGTGATATATCAGGCCAAGTTCTAAAGTCCACTACATCACCGGCACACTCATAATTTTGTGGAATTTTTAGGTAAATAATTGGAAATGAAATAGGCTTAATTCTCACAATATGTATCAAGGGTTATAGTACGCTAGGTAATGTAACTAGTGATTTTTACAAAATTCATGCTGAATTTTTTTTTTAATTTGGCCTATTTTTAAGCACTTTGCATGTTATTTTGTAAAAAAGAAGACAAGTATGTTCTAATTCTCCATCCCCCACTTAAATTATACAATGTCCTCATTGTATAGATAAAATAATAAATAATAAAGGAAAATAGAATTAGAACGGAAAACTCCCTGATGTTTTGCTCGTGATAATTCTCCAAGATGAGTTCTTGAGCAAAAAGTGTGTTGACTAGGGCTTCAGTTGCCCGGATAAGTTTAACACATGTCTTTTTCAGAATATACCATATCATAGTTTCAGCAAGGTCTTGCATAAAAGATTAGAAGACAAGTGCAATTTCTATCTCGCTATAATAGTACAAGAAAACAATTAAACACACAACTGTACAGCGATCAATACGCCGTATCCTAAACCCTAGGATACGCCGTATGAATCCTGTAAAAAAAATAAATACTGGAAATTAAATAATAAATTTTTTAAAACTGATAACGTCCAGACACGTCTATACGCCGTATCCAGAGGGGTTTGATACACCGTATAGAGTGTCTGGGAAGACAGACTCATGCAACAAACAATTAAAATGTCCGGGTTGTTTCCCGGGAAGCACTTTTGTTTCAGCTGGTCTTTAAGTTCGACCTTTTTCCAATTTAACCACATCCTTATAAAATAACTTGGGGTCGAACGGGATGCCAAATGGCACATACAAATTCTTGATTAGGAAATGAATGACATCCCATTGCTAAGATGATTACAAGTCATGATATTAACATTTAGATTCTTAATAAAAGTTTCAGTTTTGAAAATTTTATTAGATTTATCATGACATGTTTCCAAAAGCTTATTTGACCCTTGTGTATCAACATTTATTACATTAGGTGATGGTATGACAGGCATATCCCCCAAAGGTTGCTCAATATCGATTTTATTATTATTGTTCGTATCCGATTTTAAATCATCAGGATAAATTACATTAAAAGGAAATAAATCATTAAAGTATAAAATGTTTTGTTCTTCTTTATCACATTCGGGCAATGATGTTTCATCTTTTAAATCAAATTCATCGATACGTTGAGGACTTATAGTAGGTTTAGTTAATAAATCTAATTTAGAAGTTAGAGCATCATTGTAAACAATGGCTGGAAATTCATTCTTAAAATCTTTAAAGAAGTCTAAATCATTAGAATAACTGACCTTAGGCTTGGGTGACGGAAACAAAGGCATATTAACTTTATTATCATTTTTAGAATCCGTTTTCAAATTGTTGACAGAAATTAGTTTAAAGGAAAATGAATTTTTGTCATAAATTACCGTGTAATCTTCATTGTTGAATTCGTCAAACGATATTCTAAAGTCAATTTCAGTGTCGTTAGGAGGACTTACCGTGGGTTCGCATGAGAGTACTTCATCAGATGTTAATGTGTCATTAATTACTATAGTTGGGAATTTAGTTTCAAAAGATCCGAGGTTGTGAACGTCTTCATAATACCAGATCTTACCATACTTAGCAGTCTCCTAGTTATACATCTGACCACGCCTATGAGCTTTTTCTTTCTCACGCCTGATGTATTCTTCCATAGTAATGTTGGGGTCGTCCATTTTAACCTGTCACAAAATAGCTAGGAAAGAAAATGGTCAAATAGCCTAATACGCCGTATTCAGTAAACTGAATACGCCGTATTGATGATAGAGTCGAATACGCTGTACTGGTTTGAAAAAAATTTATACGCCGTATCCAAGAAGTTGAATACGCCGTATTCAGTATTCGACTCAGAATATTACAGAAGACTGTAATAATGCACAAACACTCGATATGCAAAATATACAATGCAAAAATTAAACACACAATTAAATACTTAATGCAATTAAATACAAACAAAATTTAAACAATTAGATTATGCTAATTAAGGGTTAGAAATACTAATAAGAATAAGGGTTAAATTAATTCACTCCCCGGAAACGGCGCCAAAAACCTAATGTGTTGTCGTGTAGGGTCAATTATTTGATTATCAAGGATTAAATTTATATTTAGCCGACAAACCTAAAACAACACTTTAACGAGCAGCGTACCCGGTCAAGATGGAGTTTCGCGGTAAGTAGGGTGTCAAACACTAAGAGTGAAACATTAATCCTAAATTTTATTAGTATTTTAATTAGTTCTAATTAGTCTATTTACTAGTTAAACCTAAGCTATATACGTTTTCTAATGATATGGGGGGTTTTTCAGCCTGAGAGACTGGCACAGGTTTGGTGGAGACAAATATCAATTCAATACACAATAAACACAAAAGAAGAAATCTCTCTTTCGAAGTAGGAAAAGCGGTAAAGCCAATTGATTGAAAAACTGTATTAGCCATATAAATTCAGTTCAATGTAGTATTGTTTGTTTTAGTGCAATGATTTTACTTATCTCGAAGCGAAATATCATTCTTAAGACTTAGGCCGAAGAGATCATTCATCTAAATCCTAGACACAATTAATCCATCGTCTAAAATTAACGCATCCGCACATTTAATGAATTCCTTTGTTTAATTATAATCTATCTTAGGGAATCAAAGCAGTGGTGATCCTGTTAAAACCCTAGCCCAACGGGACTTTACCCACTTATTATTTGATGGTGTTTCATATACTGGTAGTCCACTATTGTAATCTTTATCAGTTAATTAAAATCATGATTTGCGCTCGGCGCAAAACATAACGGGTCTCCATCGGTCCATAACTAAAGCTCATTAATTCAAAGACAAGACATAATTTTATTTGTGATCTATTGATCCAGTAATATAAAACAGTAAGGAGAGCTATTCCTTGGTATCCTGATACTGGTCCGTATCACAAGATACAGTGAAGGAGATAGGTCGTATATTTAAACACATAAACAAGTATGAGGTGATAAACATAATTAAACAGTCAACGATAAATTAAGAAATCAATTTTAAAACAAAACAAACATTGAACTTTCATTAAGATGGCTAATACCCGAGGGTATTAGCCCACAACCATTGTAATTATGCAACCGTAATCAAACAATGAAAATCGAACGATTAAGAGAGTAAAAATTACACGATGTCTTCTATGGATTCGTGATCAATGCTTGACCTTAATAGCTGATCTTCTCTACTAAAATTCGTCTTCAATGAGTATGGTATAAAGAATATGATATTGCACACTGAAAACTTGTTTTTGAGTCTTCTATTTATAATCTCTAAAAAAGACTTGATACGCCGTATCTGGCAAGGTCGATACGGCGTATTGGGTGGATTCCTTGGAGTGCGTGCTATGTTCTCAATTAATTAGTGATATCATTCCCAATTTACTTGATTTAATGTATCTTCGATTAGTTATCTTCATGCATACGGCGTATGAAAACAAAAGGGATACGCCGTATTGGGAATTGGTCAAACGCGTTTTCTTGTGAAGTTCAGGTGCTGATACGCCGTATCACTTTTGTTGGATACGGCGTATGTAGTCAGAAATTATCATTCTTCAAATGTCTTCATTTTAGTTCTAAATTATGCGCTTTTTAGCTTGTCTTCACAAAACACTCCTGAATTACTGCATTTATAAACTTTAAAGCAATTAAGTACCAAATAAGGCAATAATTATATAAAAGTGGGCAAAACAGATGGGATAAATGATATAATAAAGTGACGTTATTTGATGTCATCAACCAATAGAGAATAGATTATGATTGAGTCCATAAACGTAATAAACCCTCTTGATCGTGACATTTCCTTGAACCAAATCCCTATATCCAAGAATCAGTGCAAATTGATCATTTCTGAGCCGCATCGTACCCAGTTCTCGATGAAATTAATTAGCAACTTGAGGTTTCTTGTCATGTGTTTTGTGCATCCAGTGTCGACGATATATAGGATGATTTGTACGATTTGCAAAAGAATTAGTAGAAGATGGAGCGTTTGACAAATTGGATCCTAAATCATTTGTGGGTTTTGAGACATTAGTTATCCTATATGCAATATCTATAGTGGAACTAATACTCATTGTCACATTTTTTTGTCCTAATTTTAGGCACCTATTTCTTTTTTGTCTTAGGCATCTATTTATATCCTGATGGACATTGTTTTCCTATCCACCATCTCTATGTCTTACTAGTTTTCTCACATAGCATCCTAAAGTAACTATTGTGTTATCCTAATAAGTAAGATCCAAACACAACTAGAATAAGCTAAACCAATAAGACATTAAGGGATGAATTAAGTAAAGAGAAAAAGAGAGAAAGGAAATGGAAGAATATTAGATTAAGAGAAAAGAGTGGTGGGAGAATACACACATGTTTTACATATACATATGAATAACCAACACCCTCTCCATGTGTGGAAAGGGTTTCTTTTATACCTTTTGCCTTATGAATGGCGTATGGGCTTACTAATAGGTCGGGCTTGGCTTATCTTGGGCTTTGAGCCCTAAACACAGACAATATTAGATTACAATCCAAGTCTGTTAATACCCAACTAGCCTATTACTTAACAAGACTAACTTTGACTAATAAGACAGATAACATTCTTGTTTGACTTAATATAGAATTAAGGCTAACAATCTCCCCCAATGTTGAGGTCTTCTTTGATCTCCCAACGTTGACATTCTTGATGGAGGTTATCTTGATTTGGCTTTATCTTCCCCAATGTTGAAGATATGATGTTTGAGCTTAGCCTTCTTTGGTCTTGTCTTGATCTTTTCTTGTTTGTAATGGCTTTGTTCATTCATGATTTGTGATCTTGATCTTGAGCCTTCATCTTTTGACTTTGAGTTCTTGAGATCTTAATCTTGCATCATTTCCTTGTCTTGAATCATCTTGTGCTATTAACCAACATGCTCATACTTGTTGCATTTTTGTTTTACTTATATGATCATACGACACTAACAATCTTCCCCAATAGACAATTCTTTATTTGACTTTAAGGATCTTTGATGGTGAGGAAGTTTAGTATCAATAATCTTGATGCTGAATGATTGACTTTGAAAGCTTGAGTATGAGCATGTGGTTTATGAATCCGACTTCACTAGAATGAGGCTGCAACACCATCGTTTAATCCTGAAATAAGGTCAATTAGCAATTTAAAGATGTTTTTGTCTTTTTCATTCATCTGGGTTTGGTTGCAGAACCTCCAGTTCCGTGAGGACCAACCTGTGATCAAGTAGGTTCATTTTGGAAGAACCTCCTGGACAGGATTTCTAGCTTAAAGCGTAGGATCTTCCAACATAGATGTATTAGATTCACCATGCTTGCATGTTCTCAATACTGGAATGTCTTAAAGCAGACAACACGATAAGAGTGAATAAGATAGTTACTATCTTTCTGATTAAGTCGTCAATTCATATACTGGACCAAATCGATATCCATTTGTCACAAGTTTGATTCATATAGAATCTTGCAAGTCACCTACCAAGAGCTTGTATGATGTTGGCTCAAGTAGGATTTCCATCTTCACTGTGAATACATAAGTATCACTCGGATGTTCTAGCAAGATCTTAAGGATAATGCGTAAGACTCTTTGTTACAGCTTGTGACCTTTATGGTGTTAAACATGTATATTTTGACAATGTGTCCTAATGAGATTAATAATTTGATCTTTTCTGGCTCTAGACTCGATTTGTGCACTTTGGTTTTAGTAATCGAAGGTTGGAGCAGACGGCCCAACCTGTTCAATATCATCAATTCTCGGTCGTGATGATTGTCAATAGTTAAAGTTGGTTATCTCCGTAACAATGAGACTAATGTTTCTATTGAGAGAAACTCGAATGGCTGGGAAGGGTTGTGCAGTGCCTCACTAGGTCCATGATGACTTTCTTCAATATCAACAATCATCATTGTAATTTTGATAGATTATGTATTGACTCGGTTTTATCTGCCTAGTTGTGACTGAAGGGAGATGCTTGTTTTCACCCTTTATCCAATAATTTCTTTTTTTTAATTCTTCAACCCCTTCAATGGCTTAACAAGAACGTCATCTCTAACACCTTTGTTGTGATTGTTCCAGTGTTGGCTTAATCTTAGTCGGCATTATTCCCTTATACCCATTCTTCTCCAATCATACCTAAGGACTTCTAATTCTATCTATGGAATGTCCTTGGGTAGATCCATCATTTTCTTGTTGGATCATAGGACTTATACCTAACCTTAACCACCTTATGACTTCATCGATGTCGAGAGATTAATTAGTTATTGGGTATAGAGATCGAACCATAAAACCATTTTCTAACATTGTTATTTTCAAATACTCCCCCTACACATGTGCATCGAGATTAGAAATGGTTTTGCACATGAAGGAAAGAGTTTCACTTAGAGTATTTGAAATACCAATTGATTAAAATTTGACATGAAAAATATCATGGGGATACCACTGAATTGCATGAATATGTGAACATTTTCTTATTGCTCCCTTTCAACACAGTATGTGGGATACCATTAATTTTGAAAACTTGACATTACAAGGAAAAAATAATATGACACCATAAATATGTTGAAGACGGAATGAGATGCCTTAGTGAACAATGTATACTATTAATTGACATTATAATTTCCATATTTTATTTTCACAAAATGTTTTTGGATACATAAGATTGACATTTATGAGATGTACCCAAAATAAATTAAAAGGCTTTTGTTTTAAAAGCTCCCCCTTAAAAATTGATCCACATAAAATGACATTGTAAGTACCATAATTTTTAAACTTATTTGAGGAAGGGAGTGTTGTACACACAATTTTAACAAATACCATTTTTTATGGAAAGATACCACAAATTATATTGTAGACAATTTGACATTGAAAAGTTCTTTTGAAAAATTGTGTTTAGCGGTTTTTAAAACACATGATAGAAGACTTCTCTTCTATTTGTAGAGTAAGTGCACTGAAGCGTACACGCCCCTATTACATTCGGGTATGGGTTACAGTCCGAGGTAACTGTAAGCCATTAAGAAAATTCAAAATGACATGTTTTGAAAGCATTTGAACTCTTGCTCGAACTTCATTTACACGCCCGTGTCAATGTTAATCGACATTTCTAGGTACGTAAATGTTATCGATTCTAAAAGACATGTCGAGAGGATTCTTTTTGGTATTTTTGAAAATTTTCTGATTTTATATTTTGTTTTTCTAGGTTTTATATTTTTTATTTCTTTTTGTTGGTTTTATATTTTTGTATTTTTCTTTTTCAAAAATATATAAATCAAAATAAATATAGAGATCAAAAATATTTACAAGTCGATGTTTGATAGATCAAGCGGATTTGTTTGCCAGAACCTCCAATTCTTCTAGAGTCAGACATCTCATACCGAGTCGTCTGACTAGATACTTAAACCTATCTTCGGATAAGGCTTTAGTAAACAGGTCAGCTAACTGGTATTCGGTTCCGACAAAGAACAATTCAACAATACCCTTTTCAACCTTTTCCTTTTTGAAAATAGTGATTATCTAAATCGATGTTGTCAGGGATCATTATCATATGGTTTTGATGTTGTTATGGTTTGTTCAGGTGGCCGGACCGAAAAATAAAATCCAGTCCGACCACATTATGGTGTGGTGGTGGTGGTGAAAGACTTAAAGAAGAGAGAGAGAGAGTAAAGGAAATATGTGTGTTTATTAAAAGATGGAGGTTACACACAATATTAATACAAAAGCCTCGCCCCTCCATGGAAGTATGGAGGTTGGTATTATATATGGTCTTGGACTCTCTAAAACTATTCATAACTAGACCTTTTAAGTTCTGCGAGTTTGCCATATTTTAAACTATTGTAATTCCGTATATGGCGCTAGATTTTAGGGCGAACATTCTTCCCAATGTGGAGAATCGGAATACTTACAATGTTCCTTACAAGTACAAATACAAAGAAAAATAATGACATCCAAGGTGCTTCCAATGCTAAGGTTGACTTCTGTGTCATCTGGTCTTCATACTTGTTCCCCAGCTTGAATCATCTTCGTCTTTGCTTGTTGAAGAACCATTATAATATGCATGAGTTGGATTAAACTTCCCCTAATTCATTAAAGCTATTGTCTTGAGAAGCTTTCTTCATAGACTCCTTTTTGGTGGAGTTTCTGAATCATCTTCCCCCCAAACCAATATCCGTATCTTTAGCAAATTCTAAAACTTTGATGTAGCTTGGATGATCTTTTAACATTGACATTTGAAGTGTACAGCGGAATTTTGTAGAAGAATCAGTCGACCACATCAACTAATACTGCTTCTTTGACATTTGGTCTTCATGATTATCCATTTAGGGAAGCATGCAAGAGATTAGCAACAAATCTTCTTACGCTTGCAGAGTACTTCACAAACCATACTAAGTAAAGTAGTATAAACTAATTCCCCCTGGAAGTTGACCTGATTACATCAATGTACATGTTTTCCCCCATGATGGTTTCGAACTCTTAGAAGCATCATTGACATGTACGACCATATACTCGAGAAGTTCTTGTCATAAGCAACAATCTTGAAAAGTTATGAACGACATTAAAGAACTTTCAAAGATTTTTACTTAGATTGTGAAGTACCATTGATGTTCTGTAGCTTCAATTATCCTGTGAGAATTGTTGATCACAACTCTACTCTTTTAATCTCTCCGTCTAACTATTTACCAACTCCTTATCATTCTGCCGGCTATTTGTAGTGCCCACTGATGGAGAAAACCCGATATGACGAACTTGAAACTGAAGTACAATCCCCCAAATTTATGACTTAACCTTGCACAATTGTTGATTGAAGAATGGTGTAGAGGCAAATCTCTGAGTACCATATACCCGACATCAAAAGTATATAAAAAATACAACACCTCTTGAAAATATCCACAACTGCATCTGCGTGTGACACTGAGCACTACAACGTAACTCCTTTAAGTGATAGCTATACATTGTGAGCACTACAACGTAACTCCTTACATCAGGTATAACTAGATAGATCAAGTCTTAATCTTTAACCTTAACACTCAAGCAAGTTATCTTTGAAAGTCATGCATCCAACCAACCCTGACTTAAAGATAAAATAAGTACACGCCTTCGTGAAATCCCACTTCAATCTCAAATAAGTAATACCAAATCAACTCCGTGATCACTTGACATTCTAAATTTAAAACTAGTTGTTTGACATTTAATTGTGACTTTTGATAAGGACTAAGTCTTTGTATGATTTTATAAATCCATGTCCAACCAATGTCCCATAATTATATTAGCCAAATTTCATCCTACTACTTAATAAGGTTCGGATAAACATATGCAAACTTAAATGAATTAACAACAAGCCTAAATGACGAATCAACCTAACATTTTTGTTATCATATAGGCCTATTATTTATTAACAATAATACTCAGCCCATGAATGTATAGACTCATCCCAGCTCTTATTTTTGGCCCAACACATTATATCACCATAAACCCAAATTATCCCATATAATTAGGTCACACAAACCCTAATTAGATAACACACTGTGTATCTCCTAACTTCTTAAATCTCTTGCAGTCAGACACTTGAATTGGGTTTGAAGTTCAGGGACCAATCTTGTCACTCTTGAATTTTAGCTAATTAATAAGACATTTCCCTCCATTGTCTTATCTTTCTTTTAGTTTTGAAAATTTGTAATATAAGAAACGACGAGTGATTTGTTCTAATGAACTGGTACGGTTCACGTCGGTGAAAGTCGAATATTACCCGTTGATCCCCATACGATGCACGATCGGAACGATATACGTTATAGTCCCGTAGATTACGACACTCGAACCCGAAAAACGAAAAAACAATTAAACGAGTACCGTTCGTCCTATAGAAAAAACACTCGTTCGATCCTCGTTAGTTCGATGGTTGCACTAGTTCGATGGTACTCGTTCGATGTCACTCGTTCGATGTCACTAGTTCGATGCTTGCAATCTTACACTCGTTCGATGGTCTCGTTCGATGGTCTCGATCGATGGTCTCGTTCGATGGTCTCGTTCGATGGTCTCGTTCGATGGTCTCGAACGATTATTAAAGCAAAGTCCTCGTTCGATTCCTTTTGGGATTTCACTTGTTCGGCTATCCTTTGTTTCTTCTTCGCACCGTGTACACACAAAAGAATCCACAGGAAACAAAGCTATATAAAAGCCATATATAAAAAACTAACCCTAAACTTTGAAAATAAGCTTGTTATTCAAACGCACCAAAACACAGAAACACACCCTTTTGTTGCACTATTTTGTTATTCAACACACAAGTTTTGTGTTTAGAAAAAATAGGCACCTTTTTGTTTGAATTTCCAACACAAAAAGAAATAAAATCAATAATAAAAAATGAACATTAAAAAAATAAGCCGAATTTTAATAAGCTCAATAAGTCACCACAACAAAAAAACTAAACACAACACACACGAATACAATACACCCCTGGTTAGCTCTGGTACCACTTGTTATCCCAAAGATTCACAAGCTAACAAGAATGATCCGGAGGTCGGGGAGGATTGAACAAATAGAAAGCCATATTATTAGTGAGAGAAAAGGGAAGATGTGTGTTTTCTAGAGAGAGAAACACACACACCTTATTACAAAATTATGAATCCTCACCCCTCCATGGAAGTATGGAGGGGATATATATAGCCCTGGACACGATCTACTTACTACACTTGACATTTCTAGTCCCTGCGTGTCCGGCTAATATAAACTAATGTAATTCCGTATTAGCCGACATATTTTAAGGCTAACAATATATATATATATTAGCTTGTCGTTTTGCGTTCTCCTTGAAGAGAGAGCTTCGCAACAAGCTAAAGTATGTCTAAAATGGAGTTAATATGAATGAGATATCGTGTCTCAAAGTAAGACACGTGAAACACAAAATTTGGAAATCTATTTTAGGAATAGATTTAAACATATCAATAAGTTTGTACAGAATAATTTTGTGTTGTCATAAATGTATGCAAATCTGTTTTGTTAATAAAAGATTTGTCTTATTGACGGCAAATATTTATCTTGGAAAACAAGACAACGTTTTCACTATAAATAGAGGCCTAGTCTCATTCGTTTTACACAACAAAAAAAAGCTCCATAGCAACCAAGTTCCAACAATCCTTTCCATCAGAATCATACGACTACTTCTGTGATATTTCAGGCAAGTTTGTCAGGTCCGGCTGTATAACAGCTTTGAACGTTGTTACCCTGGAGAGAAGGACGGCGTTATCTGTTTTATGGGAACGTGTCAAACGGTGCCTCGTTCTACGCCCTTTTACTACTTTCTTTATTTATCGTTCATAGTGTCTGTCTTCTGCTTCTATCCCATTCTGTCTGTTTCATTTCCTGTCATTTAATTTTTGTTAATTATTATTAATTGTAATCTGATTTTATTTTAATAAAAGTGTACATGTTTCCGTACACTAACAACTAGACAAAGATAAAAGTATTTAACTTTTGCGTGGGATCTAAATGAATTGGGCAACCCCTCAGTGAAGCTAATAGGGGTCTATTTGGAAGAAACGTTGGTGTTGCGGCTGGTGCCTGCCATTTAAATAAGTTGATCACGTACAAAGTTGGCATAAATTATTGGCGGCTCACTCTTACGGGTGCAGTGAGCACCTAAATTTTATAGTTCTCGTCAAGTCAGCATCTATCCAATAACACTTATATAACATAAAACACCGTCAGCATTTTCAGCCATAATACAATCAAGATTTAACCTAAAGATTGTATATGTAATCGCAAACCTAGGAAATGTTTTCGTAATCGCAAGTAATAGGACGGACGTTTTCTTTTCAAGATTAAGGGACTTTTTTTGCAACACACGCAAACCAGAGACATGTATGTAAATTTTGTTAACAAATTTCTTAGATCGATTTAACTTAAAGACTTGTTTATGTGATGTGAGAGTAGAGGATAAGGGTAGTAAAACCACATGGACCATTTTTGTCATTTTTAATTTGATTTCATTATTTTCGTGGAATAAAAACAGTTGACAAACATTTATATTAAAATCAAAATCAAAATCAAAATTAAAGTTAAAATTAAAATTAAAATAAAAAGTATTACTACGTAGAATAATTAGAAAATGACGTGAAATGAGTTAAATATGAAATTATATCTAAAATAGGGGTCATTTTATATTACACGAATAAAAATTATCAAAATTATTTATTTTTAAACATGCAATCAAAAATTATTTGTACATTATACATTATTCACTTGTAAGTTGAATAAATATGACATTTTAAGGTTTAGATTGGATAAATATGAAATTATCCTGAAATATAAAGTATAATAAGTTGGGGTTTATATTTGCTAAATTTAATGGGATTTTAAAGCCTAAAGTTTGAGGCTAATTATATAGCTAGTAAACCTTAATAGTATGTACGTATTATAACTGGGTAAGTTAAAGGGTCAATAATGTATGGATTAATTGCTTATTAGTTTAGTTTGTTACTAAGGTGGTGTTTGTTTATTTAAAAAAAAGATTTTTTTAATATGACTCATTTAAACGTGTTTAAATATTTGGCTCAATAAGTATGTTTGTTTTCTTTCTCGCTCAAACGCGGTCAGAGGCTGAAATCATTTAACCAACTAGATTTATAGATGGTGTCTTAATGCCTCTTAATGCATACTCACTCTTTATTTTTTTTTTGTGTTTTGTTCTTTTTTTATCTTTTAGTTTTTTTTCTTGGTTATTTTTCGTTTTGCGAGATATTTTTTCTCGAATTTTCTTTTAATATTGATAGTATGCTAACGAGAATTACCCTTTCTTTGTTAAACAAATAATGTTCACAATAATAAGAAAAAATTACATCTTTCGTCCATGTGGTTTATCCAGAAATTATGTTTCGTCCTTATTTGATTTTAATTACACTGATGGTCCCTATTTTATGAAACATGTTTCACTGATAGTCCTTATTCTGGAAAACAGGGACTATCCGTGTACCAAATTTCAAACAAATTAATTACACAGTTGGTCCCTATTTTTGAAAAATAGGGACCAGCAGTGCAATTAGTTTGAAAATTAGGGACCATCAGTGTAATTAAAATGAAATAGGAACGAAACATGATTTTTGGGTAAAAACATAGGGACGAAACATGTAATTTTTCCCAATAATAATGATGATGATGCTTAAATACTTACGAGTTTTTCAAAAAAGTAGTAACATATAACTAGTTTGTGAAATTAAATTGTAGCTTGTGTAATTTGAACACGAGATTAAATTATTTCGCTAAAAACATTTTAATTGTTAATTGACAATGTAAAGTATATTCTGAAATTATATTTTTTCGCTATGTTATGATTTTAAAGTAAGGATAGTGACAATTTGTAAAATGAAGAAGATGTGTAACCACATGGGAGTACAATATATGATTACTTAACGAGAATAAATTGCGAAACAATGATTTTGAATGTTTTTTAAGACATTTTATTCTCACGTTGCTAGACTATGTTGATTTTATGACTAAAATGCTCCATATTATGGTTAAACACATTTATGATTCGTAAGAATAAAACTGATTTTAAGAATAAAACTGATTTTTACTAATATCATTCAGACATTTAAAAAGTAAAAAACAAACAATATCTCAAATTCAGACATTTACTCCTCAGATTCAAATTCAGATATAGATGTAAAAATCAAAATCAGATGCAAAGCCAATTAATAAACAAACAACACCTAAATTTAAATTTAAAGGATTTTGAAGAATTAAAAGAAAAAAAAAAAACAAGTTTTTGGACGCGCTTCGCTACGGAGCGCGAGCTAGACGGCGTTGAGTCAAAAGAAGATTCAGTATTGTGTTTCGCTTGACAGAACTAAAATGAAATATGCATTGCTTTTTGCCGTATTCGTAAGTATCCGTTTAAGTGAAAGCAACTTAAGTAATGTTTACATATAAAGTAAAGCAACCATTGCTAATACAATTTCATTTTACATGCTACCATTTAACGGATAGTTTTTCTCAGATTCAAAAAAAAAACAAAAAGATACGGTATCTCCACAGAAATATATTTATCTACTTGTTCGGGAGATTTGATTATTGTTTCAGGTGTTAACCAAAACAGGAGATGACAATGCAGCAATCCTCGTTTTTGAAATTCTATAGTGTATAAATCTGCAAAGAGAAGTAAATGTGAATTAGGATTGAACTCTATAATCGATAAATAAGCTAATGAATCAACCTAAAGAATACTTCGGGTTTCTTTTCTTTCTAGTATGTATGAAAGTAATTTTTTTCCTCAAAAGCATTTATTGAAATATGATACATCTACATGACCATCTGTTATAGGATGAACCTATTCACATATTCTTCTATATTTATCTTTTACGCCTCTTATTGAGAAGGTGGTCTAACCTGCGATATAATCTATGATTTCAATACAAATATCTAAATTAGGAGACAGCGTAAGTGAAAATTCTGCTATAGACCAATTTGAATGCTTAAAATACTCTTGTTAGATTATTATATTAATAAGTGTTTAAGCATAAAATAGTCATGTACCTTAGCTAGAGTTCTGATAACAAATATCGAAGCTTTTTTAGGGGACAAAAAAGGTGCGAGTTTACAAACACATACTTAACTTAGGGGACAGGAAGTACTGCATATGCAGAATCTATTTCGCTTGCTTCTTTCCGGCTTTCAAAATCTTTCTAGTTTCAAATGCAACCATAGAAAATGCCAGCGCTGAACCACAAAATTGTAAACTGGTGTTCCTCGCTGCGTAAGTCAAAAAAGGGAGTGTGCAACTTTATAAAGAATAACAACCTCAATTCCAACGTAAGTGTGCACCTTTCTTCCGCTTCTTTCCGCTCTCTGCCCTATGCACCTTTTTTCAGCTTCTTTCCGCTCTTTGACCCTGTGAAAGCAGCTGAAATAATGACGAATACATTAGCAGTTGCGCCATTACATCGATATTTATTTGTTCGTAATCCCTAAGATCTTAATGGCTCGTGAAGTGTTCAAATGAGTTTCATGTGTGATATGTCAAAACAAAACTAACTACTTCTGCGAAGCTTCGGTTTGTGATTTAGTGAGAGAGTCTCATATAATTTGTTCCAACAAAGTTTATCCCCTTAAGAAAGGTCTTATGAAAATAAAAGGCTTTTCAATTGTATCAAGAATAGGCGTTGGGGTCTTTTCAGAAAATATATCGCCTACTTAAGGTAGACCACATAATCGACCCCGCCCCTGTATCTATCAAAAACAAAATCGAAATAAATGGCAATGATTGAAAATGTATGAAAAAGATGGTAAATGACATTTAAATATATTATGTAGCAAACCAATAACATAATGTTCTTTTGGGGTGGTGGGTATAAATAGTTTTTTTATAACAGAAGCGGTTTTGTGTTATAAAAACTGCATCGCTTATGAGCTGATTGAGTTAACATAGGCAGAATCTGATAAGCAAGTATCTCGCTTCTGCTTATTTCAGAATTTTTAAAATTTCATCGTCACCAACATATTTAACCTAGCTCATAAAAAGGTAGTGTACGTGGTAACATAAGTCGAAGAAACTCGAGCGTTAGTCATTTTTAAACTCTTTTGACCCACCTCAGATCCCAAACTACCCGAATATAAGATTTACCCATTTCGACTCATATGACCAAAGTCAAAATATCCGTCCAAACTATCCATTTTGCCACACTTAAAACAAAATGTTTAATAAACTAAACGATACCTTATTTTCGCAACTTCAGCATCACACATTTTTTTGGCTCTCTTCCGCCTAATTAACTGTGAGTCCCTTAAATGAATAGATCTTTGCAGCCTATAATGGATGATAGCCAAGATGTATAAATACAACCGACTATATAGAAACACTGATTATGAATACACTATGTTGATGCGGAATCTCAACACACGTACTAAGAAAAACAATGTATAACTAAATAACAACTTCTATTAATCTGCTTTTAACAATTACAGATTACTAACTACTTTGATATGATATTGCTATGAGATATCTTGAGGACGTGTATCTAACTATGCCCAAGGGGATCCTTTTATAAACTAAGGATAAACCCTAACAGAACAGGCTTACAAAACGCATACTTATCTTTTCCTAAGATATCTCATGTTCATCTCATAAACGGTACTAACTATTTTCTAACTAACGGTACTAACTAATCGATCAGTACTTACATTTTGTACTGTCGGTACTAACTATAACTAACAGTACTAACTATTTGTACTGTCGGTACTAACTTACTAAAACATAAATCCTAACATGATGCATGTAGATCTCTAGGACATCAGCAGTGATTAAGAAAGCGTTGTAGCAAGGATTGAGTTTGAGAGTGTCTAGAACAACTTGGTAAGTGGCTTCTTTCTGAGTCTTTGTTGAGTCAATCCTCATGTTGCACTTGCCAATCATATCATGATCATCAAGTGCAACCAACGCATCATCAAGAGCAACCTGTTGAGCAACTAGTTGTCACACCCCATCAAGGCAGAAACACAAGGCGTAACGTCATGGGTATCATCACAACACAATAGTATCAACAATAGAGAAAACTAAATGCATTAAATAAAATAAAAAAAGGACACAAAGTGTCATGACAATACCAAACACACGAAAAAGAAGTCTTGTATTGAGGTAAAAGAGTCACTCCAATACCAAGACGTAACAAAATAATCCAAAGCCTAAAACAATCATAGATTTAAATAAAAACAAACACAAAAGGAAAACTAGGGAAACTCCGCATGCAAGCCTACGGTCTCACTAGTCAATCTTCCTAACTTCACTTTCATCATGATGCTCACCTGAAAATGATGCTTAAAACGTTAACAATAATATTGGTGAGAGTCATAGGTTCTAGACAAGCAATAACACTCGCTTTTACTGTGATTATCAAGACAAAAAAGGACAATAATGAACTACCAAGAACTTATGCTAGCATGCAACCAAAATCAAATCATATTATCCACAAACATAACTTCCCATTCGGGCATAGAATAGCTAGCACTAAAAGCAACCAAGCTCACTACGAACGTATCACACAACATATCACATTGGGTAGGCGTACCCATCCAATCCAATTGTTAGGAACACAAAAGTGTCAGTCACTTCTATAGATAACAGTCATTAGCTCGTTAAGTAATTTTTAGAAACTTACATAGGTAGTTAGATCAAGGCCCATGGATAAGCCCATCAAGCCAAGGCCCATCCACCCTTGTAAGTATAAAAACACCTCTTCATGCCTTGGAGAGGTGGTTGGTTGGTTGTAATTTCACATAGTTAATGCATTTCTTTTCTCTTACTTTCTCTTACAAGTAATACTCCCTTCCTTCCCGCTTTCTCTCTCTCTAGTTCTTGTTGTTAAAGATTACTAATATACTATAATTGGTATCAAGAGCCATGAAGTGGTGTGTTTAGTTATTATGTTTTACTTTTGGTTCGTGTGTTTTTACTTGCAAAAATCGTCCTTCACTTCATTTTTTTCTTTGTTTTCGAAGCAATAGTGTACACTAAAGGATCATTTACTTTGGTAAATCTGATCTAGTATCTCTATGATATAGGTGTACAAGCTTAGAATCAAGAAAAACATCATTTTTGTTATTTTTGTGTTCGAAAACCTTATAAAGAACAAAATCTTGATTTTAAAAATTTCAGCTTAAAAATCTTAAAGTTGTCATTTTTCTTGTTCCTATAGGCTTAGTAACACTAGTTGTATAAGAATTTTTGAAAAACGACCATCAAAAAGGTGTTTTTTGTGTTTTAAAAATTTCAAGTTTCGTGTCTGTTAGAACCGAATAACCTGTACCGAACAACCTATACCGAACAACCTGTACCGAACAACCTGTACCGAACAACCTGTACCGAACAACCTGTATCGAACAACATGTACCGAACAACCTGTACCGAGCAACTTGTACCGAACAACCTGTATCGAACAACTAACCGAACAACTCAAGTTTTCAAATTA
>BQNB010093713.1:0-18192 GCA_026074375.1 Tanacetum coccineum
CTGTCCCTTTTGAAAAACAAAGTGATGAACTTAAAAAAAGGCTTGCGAAAAATAATGAAGCCAAAATGGTTATTTACAATGCTTTGCCAAGAAAAGAATATGAAATAATTTTTATGTGTAATACGGCAAAAGATATTTGGAAAACTTTGTTAATCACCCCCGTCAAGGTAATAATCAAGTCAAAGATAATAAGATCGACCTTTTGGTTCAACAATATGAACAATTCGTCATTTCCGAAGACGAATCTATAGATAGTGCTTTTGCTAGATTTAATACTATTTACTAGTCTAAAAGCTCTTGATGAAGGTTATTCTAGCAAGAACTATGTTAGGAAATTTCTTAGGGACATACATCCTAAATGGAGAGAAAAAGTCACAGCGATTGAAGAGTCGAAAGACTTAACATCACTATCTCTTGATGAGCTCATTAGAAACCTCAAAGTCTATGAGATGATCATCAAGAAAGATTCCAAAATAGTCAAAGCTAAAGGAGAAAGGAGATCTCTAGCTTTAAAGGCTAAAAAGGAATCTAGTGATGAAGAGTGTTCGACTTTCGGAAGTGAAGATGAAGAGTACGCCATGACGGTAAGAGATTTCAAAAAGTTCTTTAAAAGAAGAGGAAGATTTATTAGACAACCAAGGAATGATAAAAAGACCTTTCAAAGAAGCCGAGACGACAAAAATGGAAAGGGTGAAAGGAAGTGCTTTAGATGCGGTGATCCAAATCATCTTATTGGAGAATGTCCAAAGCCACCGAGAGACAAGAACCAATGAGCATTCGTTGGAGGTTCTTGGAGCGATAGCGGTGAAGAAGATGATGAAAAGATCAAAGACGAAGCATTTCTAGTAGCTCAAGCACCAAATGAGGTATGTTCCGAATCCTCTTACTTTAGTGATGAAAACTCATCAATAGATGATTTAGCTTTAGATAATGAATATGATAAATTATGCAAAATGAGTTTAAAAATAATCACTAAAAACAAAAGATTAAAAGCAACTAGAAATAGCTTAGAAAAGGAAATTAGAGAGTTAAAATATAAATTGTCCACACTCAAGAAAAACAAAGAAGTTGATCTCGAATGCACATTTTGCCAATCACTCAAAATTGAGAACATAAAACTTAAAGAAGAAGCTCTTAAACTAACCAAGTTTGAAAAGAGCACCCATTGCTTAAATGAAATGTTAAGTAATCAAAAACCATCCGGTGATAAATTAGGTTTAGGGTTTAATTCATTTGAAGCAGCATCTAGTGGAACTAAGGAAATAAAATTTGTGAAAGCTCAGAAAAAGGCGTCCTCTGATGGAGGTCCCATAAATATGGGCTGCCCCCAAAGTGCTCAGGCGGCCCCCAAAGCAATTATGGGACCGGCACCAGCAGCTACGCCTGGATCTGAGAAAAGTGTGTCCTTTCAAAAATCCATTTTAGGTCCTAGACTAAAACACATAATTGTAAACAACGTCAAAGTTCCCGTTGCTAGTGATAATGTAGTTAAACAATTTTTGTAACACCCCCAAAAATGTGTCGCAGCGGAAATATGTCAGGGGGGCGTTACTTCATAATACAACAGCACAAGATACAAGAGAACGACCTCTAAAGGTGTCGTTTGTAAAACAATCTCGTTGATTGAATGTTGGTCGACAAAACCAACCTCATGGTTTTCCCGTAACTTAGAACAACTTCCCTCGTCAAAGTTATATGCCATGGGAAATGTGTCTTCCATTTCCACATCCCAACCAATTGCATCAAATGCAAGGGATGTTTAGTACTAACAACTTTGGACCCATGAGATATTGGGGACCAAATGTTTCAGTCATTATCTTATATAAATAGATATGCCTTGGAGTCGACTTGGAACCCGACGAATGGATCAAGGATAACGGATGCTCTAAACATATGACGGGTAACCGAAAGCTCTTCTCCACGTACAAGGCATACAATGGAGGTAACGTCATGTTAGGATCATTAAAAGTGTCGATTATGTGATTTTGTATTATTTAGTCATTAGTCTTTTCTTTTGTTAATAGTCAAAGTAGTTTATAATAATGGTGTAATTATGCGAAAGAATGAAATACAAAATTACCAAAGTCTAGGACTAGAAGTGAATAGTTAGGAAAATAAAGGAAAGGGAAGCCTCCTTCCCTCACCTTACATAAGCCCCTCTAATCGTGTCAGTGGGGGGGGGGGTTGAAGGAGGGTGATTCCTTGTAACTAACTCTTTCATTTTCCCTCCATTTTAATATCATTTAAAATTTGAATACTTGCTATCCTCTACTATTCTCTTGATGCTTCCATGATCAATATGTTTGATTCAAGATAAACGAGACCTATCAAGTCGTATCAATCACTAATAGAGAATTAGAGTGTTCAATTTGTGAGATTTTTCCATGTCCGAGATTTTTGAAGAAATGTTTGTGTTCAAGATGAGAGGTTTCATTTCAAGATACTCAAACAGATTGTATACAAGATACTGCTTAGCGGATTATATTGAAGACTTGTATTGATGCTGAAGAAAGATGTCCAACCATCAAGAAACTTGAAGTCAAGCAAGTAGAATTCAAGTTAGGGGAGGATTGTTGGGAAATACAAGTCAAAAGGTCAACGTACTGCTAAGTAGAAGGTCAAAGTACTGCTAAGTTGAAGATCAAAGTACTGCCTTCTTAGTATGGAAAAGTCAACGTACTGCCGTTGTTAAAGGAACTTTGAAAGATTAACGGTTACAGTAGTAGTTATCATGTAACAGTTAAATTAGTGATTAGTATTAATTAGTATTTGTGTCATACAAGGACTGTACACCTACTAGAGTTATCCTTATGTTTATAAAAGGATCTCTAGGAAGGCATTAGAAAGACACACAGAATACAACAGAAACAACAACAAAAAGTTTTAGTTAGAAGTATTAGAGATAAGTATTGTATTAGGGATCTGCAATCTTAGGCAGATTCAACGTGTGATAATACAAATCGTTTGTTAAATCAAAGTGTGTTCTTCTTGATACTGTTAACTAGTTTCCGCATAGTTAATTGTATTACATCAGTGTTTCATTGTTATCGACTTGAATTTATTCAAGAAAGTAACATCCTTTACAGGCTAAAGGCTTATTATACTAAGGTATATCGATCCTACAAGTGGTATCAGAGCCAAGAGGCTCTTGATCTAGGGATCTACAAGGTTTTATGGCTGAAGAATGAAGAAGAAATCTAAAAATCCGTTTAGGTTTTTATGTTCGTCACTTTTTGAGCAACCGTGGTAAAACGGTGATAAATCATTCGTTAACCGTTGGATCGTCGCGAAATTTTATATGGAGGTTCTATACATGTATAGGGACGATCTGACCGGAGCGATCTTTGATTTGAGTCATCAAATTAAAGATATGATTTTTCTAAGATGGCTGCAGAAAAGGCTTTAAGGAAGCAAAGAGCAGAAGACGTTCGATCAAGAGTAAAACCCTAATTTGGTGTTCATAAATTGAAGCCGCTATGATCAGATCTTTCTTATAATTAATGCATTATTGATTCATGATCATATGACACAAGAAGACACCGAACAGTCCATGGAAGACGAACTTGAAGAATTAATGTACACAATTTATTCTTCTGACTGTTGGATTACTAAAGGGTTTTGTCTTCATGCGTTATCACATTAATCAAAGCCAGGGGAAGGTGAAGCAGTTCCAAGGTATTTTAGCCGCATGTAGAGCAGATGTGTCATCAAGATATCACGCGTTTTTGTCATCAAGCCCTTTACTGTTCGAGTATTATTCGCTGTGCAAAGTGCCTTATTATTTTGAAAGACAATGATGGAAAAGGTACTTTCTATATTGACGACAAATTACTTGATTGATGGTCAAAAATTGTTGGCTGCCGATTTTCAAGATGGTAAGATGTATAGATTGTGAGTGATAAAAGAAGGTACGGAGGTCATGAATATGATTCTACTTTCTATTCCTAATGAGATTTACAATTCTGTGGATGCTTAGAAACTGGTTAATGCATCAAGAGCAAAGAAGTTAGAAAAGTCTCATGACCCTTTGGCTCTAGTAGCACACAAGGGTTCATCATCCAGACAAACATCATCTTATTATGTGACACATCCTACGTCTGTGGTTGATTATGATGATGAGTACCAGCAGGATGATGTTCACAACAATTCTGAAGATCCTCTAGTCTCTGCGATGTTGCTACTTCCAAAAGCCATTACTCAAAATTTCTCTAATCCAACAAATAATCATCTTCGTGCTTCATCCAACACCAGAAATCAAGCAATCATTCAAGGAGACAGGGTGAATATTCAAAGTAGGAACTCTGGCAATACTAGAAGAAATAGCAGACAAGCTTATGTTCAAGAGGAAGTTGTTGAGGGAATGAATGCTCCAAAAGAGACTGGAAATATTCAAAGGACTCTTCGAACTCTATCTTCAGGCAATACTTTAACTGTTCAATGCTACAACTACAGTGGAAAAGGACATTATGCTAGGAATTGTACAAAGCCAAGGGTTCGTGACTCGAAGTATTTCATGGAACAAATGTTGCTGGAAAAACAGGATGAAGCTGGCGTATTTCTTACTGATGAGCAGAATGATTTTCTCTTTGCTGACGCATCAAGGATGGAAGAAATTAAAGAACTCAGTGCAAACATATGCTTAATGGCCATAATTCAACCAGCTGATCATACTTTTGATGATGGGCCAAGCTATGAGTCTGCATTTATAAGTGAGGTACAATCTTCATCCATCGATGAGAATAATAAACCAATGTATCCAACTCATACTAAAATTATTAACAGTACCATTAGTGTTGATCAAATTAATAGCAATATTAAATTTGATTCATTCAAGGGAAATGTTAATAGTGGCAGTGTTGAAAAAGATACACATGTTCCTGATCTATGTGCAGTAGAAAAACTTGCTAGAAATGCATATCAGGAAGCTGAAAAACAACGAATATTTGCTCAACAAGTCCAAACACAAAACACACATTTGACTAGTCAGCTTGAGATGTATAAGGAACGGGTTCGGATTTTGGAAAACATAAACAAGGTTAATAATTATCTTAACGAATTTCTTGAAGCTGATGAACGGGCAAAACGTTATAATAAACAAGCTTAGTCTTAATTAGTTCGTGATCGAGATATCATTCGAGATCTCGAGAAACAACGAGATAAATTAGATTTAGATGTCAAAAATTACAAACGGAAAAATGAGGAATTACAAAAGACTCATTCAATTTTAAAAAGGCAAATGAGTGAAAAAGAGGATACTTATCATGATACTATTCTAGATCTTGAGGCCAAACTGAAAAAGAATGTTGATCTGATTTTGAAACTTGGCAATTCTTTACAAGGAATGTTTATGCTTGGACCAAAACCATTGTCAGTATATGACTAACAATTAAAACATGGTTTGGGGTATCCGAATCCTTATACACTCAAGCAAGCAATTTCAAAGTGTCCAAAGTTATATGTTGCATCTAGTTTAGGTAATTTAGAAATTCCTTTGAATGTTAGAGATTCTGAGGACACTCTTGAGGATGCTTTCAAAAGTCAACAAAAAATGACAGAAAAAATGAATGATCCAATTGCTGTTGCAAATAAACAAAATTGCTGGACAATTAACTACAAAAAATTTATAAATGGCTTTATAAAGATGTATTCCTCAAAAGAGCTTTCTGTTGAGCAAAAATATTTTCCATCTTCTTCTATTCCCTCGGTTAAGATTCTAGTATCAAAAAATATGCCACTGTGGGAGGTTCCCACTTTTGATCAAAGAATTTAGACAAGGATTAAAAGTTTCTCAGTTTTGAAAACCTGTCTTTGCTAATAAACAAGGAACTGTAAAGAGCAAGCATATTTTACACATCACGCAGAGATACAAATAATGATTTTTGTCAAGATCAAGTTAAAACCAATTCTTAACGTGGTTGGAAGTTTATCTTGAATTCTTGGGAATCTTTTCTAAGGGATATAAAAGAAATGAAAGTTGTTTTTGAGTCGACAGGAAAGTGAGCTTGTTGAAACTAGAGAAGCAAAATGATTTGTTAAAGATCAAACTTTTGAAAGCATAACTCAAACAAGATGTTGAGCTGTGTGTGTTGATTAATCATGCATGTGTAGCATATAGATCTTAAATGATGGAACTTGGAAAAAGTCAAGAAGAAATCTTTTGAGATTCAAGAGGGTTTGCAGGCAAGAATAAAAATTCTTGAAAATGTGTTACAAAGATGTGAAAAAGCATGTGTTGAATTTCAATTAAAACTTACAACATGAAAACAAACAAAAATGGGATTCACTTCAAAGTATAAAAAGGACCCAATTCCTCTTGATTATCTTTGGGATTTTTCACAAGATGGAGGACACATGAGGTTAAGAACGTGTCTTTGGTTTTTAAAGGTCCTATCATTGTTAAAGACGTGATATGCCAAAATGGAAATATAAAAAGCTTTTCCGATTCAATTAAAAAGGGACCGGTCCTCAAACTTCAAAAGGAATTTAGATGTATTAAATTGTTATGTTTCTGAGAAAACTTATGTATGGTGTATTTTGCTGAGAAATCAGAATCTTTTATCTACCATATCTAAGTTAAAGACAAGATTGGAAAAGTTGAAAAAGGTAAGTCTGTAAATACTAAGTTTGCCAAAACAAATGGTTATCAATCTCTTCTTTGTGTCACACCACTAAACAAACACGCTTTTAAAAAGAAAACAATATTGTTCACCAAACAGAGAAAAACCCATGTTGTGTCAAAACCAGCCACTTTACAGACTTTACCTACCAAACAAACAGGGGCAAATCAAAACATACATGTCATTAGACCAGGAATGTACAGAGTTGTCACAACACAAGAATCACAAACAAACAAGACTAAGAGTGCTTTATCTTCTACAGGAATGAATGCTACATCTAGAGTTAGAAGACCAATGAGTAGAGATTCACATGTTGCGCACAGTATCTTAGATAACTCTAAGAAAGCAGCAAAGAATGTAGCAGGTTATGTTAGAAAAAATAAGCAAACAGACAATACATCTGCAAATGTTATTCCGAACAAGGAAAATGTAATTGATGTTGATGTTGCAATCGCTTCTAAAGCGAAAACTTTGTTATGTGTTTCTTGTATGAAAAATGTGCTTATTCCTTGTCATGATAAATGTGTTGCAAAGCATAAGTTGAATGTGCGTTCGAATATTCGTAGAACCTTCTCCACTAATTCTAGATCACCAAAATCTTCAGAAACTACTTTTGTAGCTCCTAAGACTAGGTTTTCTGAGAAAAAGACACAATCTAAGACTCTAGATACTACTTTTGTAGTTTCCAAATCTAAGATTGATGTAGAAAGTGCCTCAAAAGCTAAGGACAAGGTCTCTAGTGCGTCTAGGATAAAGCAAAGAAATTTGCGACAAAAACCGTTAAATACATTCATAAAAAACAAGATTCGAACAAGTAGAATTTGGCAAAAGTGGTTTGAATCACAACCAAATGTTATTTGGACTCCTGTCAGTGTAAAACCGAATGTTCATAATACTCGTTCATCTGAGAAACCATCGGTTTCAGTTAAGAAATGGGTAGTCAAATTGCCCAGTTGTCCATGTGTTGTCTCTTCTTGTGTTGCAGGTAGTTCAGATCGTTCTGTGGGTTGTTGACAGTGGTTGTTCAAAGCATATGACGGGTGACCGGTCACTACTGAGAAATTTCATTGAGAAATTTATGGGCACCGTTCGCTTTGGTAATGATAATTTTGCAGCAATCACAGGCTATGGCGATTATATACATGGCAATATCACTATTTGTCATGTATATTATGTTGAAGGTCTTGGACATAACCTCTTTAGCGTTGGACAATTTTGTGATGGAGATTTAGAAGTGGCTTTTCGTTCCAATACATGTTACGTACGAAATCTGGAAGGAGATGACTTGCTCACAGGAGGACGCGATTCTAATTTGTATACTATCTCCATTTCTGACATGGCTGCTTCTTCACCCGTATGTCTCATGTCCAAAGCAACTTCTACAAAGTCATGGTTATGGCACCGAAGACTGTCACATCTTAATTTTGGTACCATAAACGATCTTACCAGACTTGACTTGGTTGACGGTCTACCAAAGTTCAAATATGGAAAGGATCACCTTTGTTCTGCTTGTGAAAGGGGAAAAAGCAAGAAAGCTTCTCATCCACCTAAATTGGTTCCAAGTGATCATTCCAAATTGGAGTTACTTCATATGGATTTATGCGGTCCAATGAGGGTAGCTTCGATTAATGGAAAGAGGTATATTCTTGTGATCGTGGATGATTATTCTAGATATACATGGGTTTATTTTCTTCGCTCGAAAGATGAAACTCCAGAGATCATCAAGAAATTCATTGCTCAAGCTCAATTGAATTACAAAGCCAAAGTTTGTAAGATTCGTACTGACAATGGTACTGAATTCAAAAACACGACTCTTAAAGCTCATTATGAAAAGTTAGGCATCATGCAACAATTTTTAATTGCTCGCACACCTCAGCAAAATGGAGTAGTTGAAAGACGTAATCGTACTCTTGTTGAGGCTGCTCGCACAATGCTTATCTTTTCTCAGTTACCTGAATTTCTTTGGGCTAAAGTAGTGGCTACAGCATGTTTTACTCAAAATCGGTCAATCATCCATACATAATACAACAAAACACCTTATGAGCTGTTACGCGGTCAAAAACCGAATATTGCATATTTTCGTGTGTTTGGTTCATTATGTTATCCAACGAATGATCGAGATGATCATGGAAAAATGAAACCAAAAGCAGACATTGGTGTGTTTATTGGTTATTTAGAAACATCAACAGGCTTTCGAATTTATAATTGACAAACCAAATTGATAATGGAGACTATTCATGTCAAGTTTGACAAGCTCATAGCTATGGCTTTTGAACACGATTGTTTAGAACCCGAACTTCAATGATTCAACAATCATAATTCATCAGCAAAACCAATGCATACTCCATCCAAAGAAGATTTGGATAATTTGTTCGGTCCAATGTTTGAAGAATATTATGAGCAGAAGTCTTCTGATACACCCATCTATTCCGCTGCACAACCGACTCAAGTTTATGAAGACTCGCCTTCCATATCTTCAATCATTGTTGACACGCATGAGGCTCCTCCTGTTGTCACTACATCTGACGAACAAACTTCTCCAATCTCTTTGACCGAGGCTGATGAATTTAATCAAGAAGGCACTGCTGAGTTTGATGGTAATGCATAGTTTGTTCCATATAATCCTCCAAGTCGTGAGGAAATTGATTCATCCACAACGGCTCTAGTACCATCAAATGTTCAGAATTTCCACCAAGTACAACCCTTAACTCACATTTGGACAAAAGATCATCCTCTAGACCAAGTTATTGGTGACCTATCCAAACCTGTTATGTCTCGCCAATGGTTACACACAGATTCTGAGGTATGCATGTATGCGTTAACCGTTAGTACAATTGAACTAAAGAATATCAAAGAAGCTATGGCAGATCACAATTGGATTGAGTCTATGCAAGATGAGTTGAATCAATTTGAGAGACTTTAAGTTTAGGAACTCATTCCACGACCAAAAGGAAAGAACATTATTGCTCTCAAATGGCTTTGGAATAATAAGTGTGATGCTCAAAATATTGCGGTTCGGAACAAAACTCGTCTTGTGGCTAAAGGATATAAGCAGGAAGAAGGCATTGATTTTGAAGAGTCATTTGCTCCTGTTGCTCGTCTTGAGGCTGTTCGGATGTTTATTGCTTATGCTGCTCATAAGAATATCACTATATTTCAAATGGATGTTAAAACGGCTTTTCTCAATGGTCCTTTGAAAGAAGAAGTTTATGTCAGCCAACTTGAAGGATTTATTGATCCAGAATTTCTAGATCACGTCTACAGGTTGAAAAAAGCTCTATACGGTCTTAAGCAAGCACCTTGTGCATGGTATGACAAATTGTCTTCTTTTCTAATTGAACATGGGTTCACTAAAGGTATTATTGACCCGACTCTGTTCATACGACGTCACGGGGGAGACATATTACTTGTTCAAGTATATGTTGATGACATTATTTTTGGATCTACAAATCCAGATTTTTCAAAACGTTTTGCAAATCTAATGAAAAATAATTTTGAAATGTCGATGATGGGTGAACTAAAGTTCTTTCTTGGACTTCAAGTTCATCAATCTCCCCGTGGCATATTCATAAGTCAGTCACAATACGCAATTGAATTGTTAAAGAAACATGGTCTGGATGAGTGTGTCTCCATGAGTACACCTATGGCAACTGAGTGGCTGGATGCTGATTTACAAGGCACTCCTACTGATCAAACGACTTATCGTTGTATGATAGGAGTGCTTATGTACCTAACAGCCAGTCGACCAGACATTGCTTTTGCTACTTTTGTATATGCTCATTATCAAGCACGTCCTACGGTCAAACACCTTAAAGAGGTAAAAACGGATCTTTCAGTACCTAAGACAGGCCTATAACATGGGCCTATGGTATTCGAAGGATTCCGGATTTGAACTAATTGCCTATTCAGATGCGGACCATGCAAGATGTAAAACGTAATCGCAATGTCTACTGCTGAGGCTGAATATGTTTCCTTGTCTGCAATTTCTAAGTGGAAAGCTCGTGAGTTGGAGTTCAAAGAACCAAGATTGTACTGTGATGTCTACTGCTGAGGCTGAATATGTTTCCTTGTCTGCATGATGTGCACAAGTAATCTGGATGCGTACACAACTCTTGGACTATGGATACAAATACAATCGGATTCCGATGTACTGTAATTCCAAGAGTGTCATTGCAATTTCATGCAATCCGGTCCAACATTCTAAGACTAAGCACATTGACATCCGATATCATTTTATTAAAGAACATGTTATGAAGGGTACTGTGGAAATTTACTTTGTCGGGACAGAATACCAACTTGCGGATCTATTTACTAAGGCGCTTCCAAAAGAACGCTTTGAGTATCTTCTCCTCCTCGGTCTCGTCGTAAACATCGTGGGGTGCGAAGTGATGACTCTTTATGGGATAAACCAGTTGAAGACTTCTTCAGTTCTGAGAGTGAGAGTGATGATGATATGGAGAATTATATTCCCCCTATTCCGTATGGAGCATTTAAAGATTAGGAGATTGTGCGTTGCCCGCTTAGTGCCACTTATTATCATGTGTACTATCAGGAGAATCGACGACAAAAGTCCTTTTTCTACTTGAAACAGTTGCTACCTTATGTTTATCGTGAGGATCTCCTTCTTTTACGTCGACGGATGAACCGGTACTTTCGGCTAAACCCAGATGTGGATATTGGTTTAGACCTCTGGAGGGATGTCAATCTGTTGTGTCAGTCCCTTCATTCTGATGATGTGGAAGATTTTTGGAGAACACAAGATGACTGGGTGGTGAGCAGCTGGAAATTGTATCCCAAGAGCTCTGTTCATGTCTTGGACTTAACGAATGGGAAAACTGTTTATATGTTTGTGGACAAGGTCTATCCTATCCGGGCTACACTGCTTGAACGGATGTTACGCCACAGGCTCACAGTTCCACCCTCATACTGTCGAGATATTGTTGTTGCTGGGAGTGTGATTCAGACGATTCAAGCTGGTTTACGGGAATCCTATGAGTGTCTTGCATCTGCCCCTATGTAAGTTGTTTTTATGTTTGTGTTTGTAGTTATTTCAATAGTTTAGTTAACTTATTTAAAAAAAAAAAAAAAAAACTTTAGTGTTGTATAAGTTTGGTGTTAGTGCTTGCACTGCACGACAAATGGTTTTCAGCTCACCATGGCTCACAGCCAAGAAAGAGTCTGGCTCACCATTGCAAACGGCTTTGGTGTGTAACTCAAATCCGTTGATAGCTGTAAGGGTTTGCTAAAAATCCTATGGCCTTCACTCACCATGTTCTTGTAACAAAGAGTGGCTAGTCCAAGAGGGTACGGCTCTTGGTAAAGACTTTCTCAAATCCGTTGATGGTTGCCAGGTTACCAAAAACTGGATGGTATTCATTTTCCATGTTCTTGCTGAATGAAAAATGGCTAGTCCAAGAGGGTACGGCTTAAACACCTCCCCGATACGCGTTTTTTTGTTTTTTTTTTTTGATTTTTTTTTTTGTTTTTGATTTTTTTGTTTTTCTTGGTTTAAAGTATCTCTACACGATATATCCTGTCCTGTTAGGTTGAGAATTTAAACTGAGTAACACGGGGGATGTAAGGAGTGGATGATTCAGCACACAGTCTTGGACATCGGTGGTAGTAGAGAGTGGGTAGAGTGGCGGTGACTAACAGGGTAATGTTACAGTATTGCGTTTGTATGGTTGTGTATAGTGTGGTGAAAGGCGGGAGGGGGTGGGGGGGGCGGCGGGGGGGCCCCCCCCCCCCCCCCCCCCCCCCCCCCCAAGTGGTGGGGAAGGGGGGCAGGGAGGGGGGGGGGGGGGGGGACATTTTTACGTATGGAAGGGTCAGGGTGAGTGGTGATCCCCCCCCCCCCCCCCCCCCCCCCCCCCCCCCCCCCCCCCCCCCTCACTAGGCATCACCGGGTGGGTAATGGGGTGTCCGAAGGTGTTATGTCCCCCCCACCCCCCCCCCCCCCCCCCCCCCCCCCCCCCCCCCCCCCCCCCCCCCCCCCCCCCCCCCCCCCTTTTGGTCGGGTGGTGTGTGGAGGGGTGAATAAAAAGTGGGACTGGTTTTAGAGAGATTCGTTAATCGCGTTGATTTGTTTTTTTGATCTTGATTGAGCCTGGTTTTTTGTTAGGTCCGTGCGGAGCCTGTTTTTGTTTTTTTAGGGATGGTTTTGTTTTTTTTTTTGTAGTTTGGCGGCGTAGGGGTGTTGTTTTTTTCTACTTGGTTATGATCTGGGGGTCCCAAACCTTGAAAGTATCCATCTAAGCACAATAGGGATTGATCAGGGTTGACTATAAGACGTTCAATAGATTAGCGTAAAATGACAATTCTGTGTCGTTATTAATAGCCATTTTGGTGTTCTTGTGTAAGAAGTGAGGGGTACGTATAACCACCACCCGCATTGAGTTTGGGGGTGTGAGTAGGTCTGACGTGAAGGTGTGTAATAATGGTCGCGTGTGTCGGAGCAAAATCTACTGGATGTGCGGCAAAATGACGTGTTTTTTTTTTTTGTGGTTTTGATTTTGGGAGGCAGGAGGCGTGGCTGGGGAGGCTGATGAAGCATGGTTGGGATAGCGGGCGTGAGGACGGCTTTTTTGCTGTGCTACTCGGGGTGGGTTGTTGTGTGTTGTGTTGCTGGTTTACACTTGTATCTGCTTAGTCGTTGGTGTTTACGATATGCTGTGCTGGTGTTGTTCATTTTTTCTGTGTTTCTTGCTGTTGCTGTTTGGTGTTCTGTCTTCATTAAAGGATTTGCTAACTACTTTGTTTTCATCAGGCTGTTTGCCCCATCTCAATCCTTTTGCTGGTGGCGGAAAGAAGATCTATCTGTAGAAAACTTGGATATATTTAACAGAGTCCAAAACCAAGTTT
Source organism: Tanacetum coccineum (assembly GCA_026074375.1). Classification (NCBI taxonomy): domain Eukaryota; kingdom Viridiplantae; phylum Streptophyta; class Magnoliopsida; order Asterales; family Asteraceae; genus Tanacetum; species Tanacetum coccineum. The sequence goes on from BQNB010093713.1 coordinate 13,479, forward strand.
AGGGTGAGCGAGGATTGTTGGGAGGAAGAAAAATAATGGAAAAACGATATGGTTTGTTTAATGTCAACGACTCTTAGGGTCGGGGTCTGCCTTGTTTTTTGACTGGTATGAGTAGGAGGGTAGAGATTTTCGTTTCTGCTGGTGATGGACCATCCCAATTTAAGTCGTGACTTCGATGAGTGGGGGCTTAGGTTGTGCGGTGGGCCTGTGGTGTTGTGGGAGGAGATGTATGGTTCTTGTGGGGCATGGTGCGCGGGCATGTGGCTGAACAGAGATTTAGAATTGCTGGCAGGCGTGCTATGGCTGTGATTCTCCCCCCCCCCCCCCCCCCCCCCCCCTGATTGCCTGCATTCGGGAGTGGTTGTGTAGGTAGGTATGTTGTGTTTATGTGTTTATGTTAAGGAAAGTTTGATTTATTCTATGTTATACTTCTAGTTAGCTATTATCTCATTAATATAGGAGAAGAAATGAGATAGTTTATGAGAGTGTTTATAAAAAATTAGGAAAGTTAGTGATTGATATTGATTTTTGTCTGTATATCTCTTCCGAGATTTTAATGTTTCTTTGTTTTGACTAATTTAGGGTTTCCTTCTTGCGCTGTTCTTGAGATTTTTATTAAAGAAACCCTTTAGCATTAGGGTTTGGCACCGATTGCGTCGCAAAATTAGAAAAGAAAGTGGAGTAATATTTTACAATTTTTATGATCAATAGATGAACGATGCCAATGACAGTAGACGTAATAGTTTTGTTCATATAAGTTGCTTTCTTCTCTTTGATGAATTGTTTAGTTTCCGCCTACCCTAAACATTTGCTCTCTAGAGTTTCACGTATATGCTGCCCCTCTTTGTGATGTATGGGCTCAGTGGGTTATCGCTACTTAGGCAAACACGTAATCATTGTATAAAATGTACACTTGCGTCCAATTTGTAAAACAAAGCATGTTCTCACCCCAAAGATGTAAATCATTTAAATAATTGTAAAGCATGGGGCTATGAACTCACCTGAGTAGGTAGTCCTCTGTGAATGATAAATATATCCAAGTATGGCAAATGGATCACACCGTCAAATACCTAAGTAAATACGACCAGTCTTAGTCTACAAGTTTAGGCTAATGACTTAATGTGTAAACTACAATAATTTGCTAGTTTATATATACTGTTATCACTTGTGTGGTGGTGCACATGTTTATTGTATTTGTCTTTACTTGATGGCTCTTGGGAAGGTATACGATTATACACGTTCAAGTATATGTATAAACGTTGTTAATAAATATTCATATTTATTAAGTCGTGTTTTAATTCGTATAATATCCGAATAATATTATAACTTGTCCGGTTCGTTAAGTGTTTGTTAAAATCACTTTCGTTCATAAAATACCCTTAGGTTTTCTATATTTACAAAAACAGTCTTTATGTTTATGAAAATATAATATTTACCTTTTAAACCCCTAGGTTTCCATATTTACACCTTTAGTCCTTTAACTTATGAAAAGTACACTTTTGGTCCTTGTACTTTCAAACAGTCCCTCAAGTTTCAGAATTGACAGAAACAGCCCCTAGACTTTATAAAAATAGTTTTTGGCAGTTTCTACCCTAAGTTTCCATTTTTGACACTTTTAGTCCCTTAACTTACAACAATTACATTTTAAGCCTAATTAAGTTCTAACAAGTGGTAATAAGTTTTATTAAGCTCTAATAAGCCATATAAGCTGTGGCAGCTTATAAATAAGCTCAGATGAGCTTATTTAAGCTTATTGGGCTCGTTAAGGTCTAATAAGAAATTTAAATGTCCAATTTTGTTTTTAAAGGCACATAAGCCCTCATTAAGCTTATTTAAGCTTATTGAAACTGTTTGGCTTAATAATAAGCTCGGATGAGCTTATTTTGAGCTTATTGGACTCGTTAGTCCAATAACCTTAACCCGAAAGGCTTTTAAATGTCCATTAGGGTTTCATATATGATCCAACTTATTTTTCTTATCTCATTAAGCTCTTATGATTATAATTAAGCTATTTTTATTGTATGGCTTATTCAATAAGCTAATAAGCCTTGTTAATGGGCTTTTGGGCCCATTATGAACTCGATAAGCCTTTTAAGCTTTTTGGCTTGATCTCTTAAGGTCCATTAGCTACTTAGACTTCCTATAAGCCCTAACTTTTTGTCTTATTTCCCCTAATAAGCTATTAGAGCTTATTTGGCTGTTGGGCCCGTATTGGGCCTCGTAAAGGCTTGATAAGTTCGTTAGTGGCCCTGTTAAGGTTTTTCATGCATGACTTACTATCCAACGAGTTTAATAAGCTTCTTAACCCTTCTATAAGCTCGAGTGAGCTTAATAATAAGCCATGGGTCCCCATTAATGGACTGTTGGGCCCATTAACGTTCGTTAGTGGACTGTTTGGCCCAACAAGGCCCCTTAGTAGACCGTTAATGAAGTTAAGGGTTTGTTAGGACCACTAGTACCAAAACAAACTTGTTTAGAATATCTTAGTCGCGATTTATCACATGCAATCATTTAATAAGTTCGTATACTCTTTCCCAAGCCAAGGCATCATGTTTTTATGTAATGTTTACGTATAGGTTTTATGCATTTGGTGTATATGTGTTAGTTTTCATATTGGTTCCCATTCGCGTAACTTAAACGTAAATGTTTAAGCCTTAGCTCAATATTAAGCCATGTTTTACACCTTTTAACGTATCCTAGCACCACACAAGTCATGTATAAGTATTTATATGCACGTGTACCATGCATGGGTTGAACCATGCATGTTTACGCTCATGTTAATCTTGTTAAACACAAGTCATCGTGACCCATACTACTAGTTAAGAAGAAAACGAACGAGATATGAATGTACATGAGTTAGGACTCGACTTACAATGGTCCTAGCTTCTTGAATGTGTATCGTGTAGTAAACCCAAAATTGTATAACTCAAACCCTAACTCAACCCGATTCCTTTTTGTGTTCAAACCCTTAAATGTATAATCCCTAGCCTCTTGAACACTAGTGGTGTCGAATTTAAGTTTGTGTTAGGTTGGCTATGAAGAATCCGAAACCAAGAGAGAAAGAAATGGTGGTTTTGCTTTGAGAGAGTGTTTTTTTGTAAGTCCTAGTGATCGGTTTCGAGTTGGACGTGTAGAAATAAGTAGAAACAACCCGAATGGAATGACAACCTAAATTTCGTGCTTAACCTTGCTCCTAAAACCCTATCCCTCACTTGAATGCTCCTTATATATTCTTGCTAGTGACCTTAGGGCTTCATTTTAAGTAGTGGTGTCGAATTAATGTTTGAGTTGGTCGACGTGATGAATTCGAAACCAAAGGAGAAAGAAAAGGTGGTTTTGGGCTTATGTGAGAGAGTGTTTGAGAGTTATAAGAAAGTGTTAAGTGTCAAGTGTAAGTGAGTATATATAGGCTTAAGAGTTAGCTAGTCAGCTAGTTCCATCCTAATCCCAAACCTGTGCCCTTCAAAGGTGGTTTTATAGGTTACTGTAGTATCAAAAAGTTTTGGCTAAATACTTCTCGGCAAGTAACACCCTAATTACATGATCAAGGTACAAGATTTCTTAGGATTTGGAAATCTTATAGTTTGTGTATTGTTGTTAATTGCCGCGGGTATCAAAGGAAAAGGAGGGATCCAAAGTGGTTAATATCCTTTGTGTATTAAGCTAAGTGGGAACATTAAGGACATGTTTTAATTAAACTCTTGATGTACATGTAACTTAGAGTAGATTTTCCTAAGGTGTTTAGGCATGTAAGGACGATTAAGGCATGATCAAAAGCAGATTATGTGTGATTTTTATACAAGGGGTATTAGTTTCTAAGTACATTTCATTTATAAGCTAATTGCTGTACAAGATTGTGTAAGTATCCAATGTGTTATGGTTTTTGTTTACCCCTATTCGGCCACAATGGGTTATTAACACAAGAATTGAATAAATTTTGTGTTTAAGGATTAAAAGTGGGTATTGGTTTGAGTCTAGGTAAGTCTAGGTATTTCTGGGGTGTGTCTAAAGGTATTTTATTGCGAAACGTAAGCCTTTTACGCGACCAATAAAAATAAAACGCGCAAAGTCAATAATTATCTTCTAAATAATTATATAACACTTGCTTGACGTAAACCTTAATTTATTTGGTGGCCGTTTACGTTAAATGATTATTTCTAGTCTACGAGATTTAGCTTAAAAGTTAAATTAAAAGTAAACGCGTATTTGACTAAAATAAATAGTGAAGAATAATCAGAGTCGTAAAATGACCTAAAATTGAGAAATGTTACAGTCTCCACTCGTTAAAAGAGCTTTGTCCTCAAAGCTTAAGACCTTGCTGTAGATGACGAAGCTCGGTTTATGAAAAGCTATGGGTATTTATGTTTGAATGAATCTTCACGTTCCCAGGTGAACTCAGAACCTCTCTTAGAGTTCCAGTAAACCTTAACCAATGGTATCCGGCTTCGCTTTAATCGTTTGATTTCCCGTTCCATGATTTTAACAGGCTCTTCCACAAACTAGAGTTTATCATCAACGTGAATTCCTTCCAACGGCATGGCTAATGGTTCGTCAGCTTAACATTTCTTTAGATTAGACACATCAACTCTTAAGGAAGTTCCAGCCTGCAGGAAACCTTCCCAACCTTGGCTAACACCTGGAAAGGTCTGACATGTCTCGGGTTCAGCTTGCCCCGCTTATCGAATCGTACAACCCCTTTCCAAGGTGAGACCTT
>BQNB010093714.1:0-26293 GCA_026074375.1 Tanacetum coccineum
GCCAAAACACCCTTATATACCAAAGTGCCCAAGGGTCTAACAGAAAAGACCTAAGGGCACAGCGGTAAGAGTGTTGGTATGAAAGAGGGTTAATGAGGGTTGAGACCCGGGTTCGAGTCTTGCTCACCCGGGTTTCCTTTTATCCCCGTTTTTTTTAGAAAAACTTTTTACCCAAACTTGTTAAGCACATGAAGCTTATCATTTTTCATAACTATGAATTTTTGTGAAAAGCTAAAAATAAGCTGAAAAAGCTTATTGAAAACAGACAGCGCTTAAATGAGTTTTAAGGCAAAAATGGCTTTTTTCTTTTTGACTTTTAGCACATAATAAGCAATGACAAATCAATAAGCAAAAACAGGCTTATATCTACACTAAATAAGCAACACCAAGCAAATAAAAAGCATAGACAAATAAGCAAAACAGTGAGCTACTAAGAGAGGCAGTCTTAGCTATTTTAACACTAAAGGACTAAAAGGAGCTAAAGGGCAAATAAGCTAGCTAAGTAATGAATCTAAAAAAATAAGCTATCTAACCTAATAAGCCAAAAACAAACAGCAATAAGCTAAAAATTTAAGCCAATAAGCCAAGAAAATCAAAAATAAGCTAATGCCAATACTAGAATGCAAAACAGTTGAAATGACTACTTTGTGCTTAATTTTAAGCTACCTAGAGTGCTTCCTAAGGTCTACAAATAAGGGGGCTTATAAAAGAGCTTATTGGCTTTTTAGAAAAGCCAAAAGCTTGAGCAAAGGCCCTCTAATAAGCTAGGACAGTGGGCTTAAAGGTGGTGGTTTAACACCAGGGCAGTTTCAACAAAGGATTTTGTGAAAAAGTTAACTTAAAAATAAGCTCTCCAATAAGCTCAAAAACAAAAACTTAGTTAAAACAGATGGAAAATACCTTGAAATGAACTTGTGCACAAGTTTTTAGAACCTAAAACTCTGATTTACCCTCTGAATTTTTTAGAATGAAATTGTGACACATTTTGATCTTTTGAAAAACTAAAAAATGTTGACAGAATTGCTAACAAAAACTAAGGACCCTAAGGTTTCTACTAGTTGATTTTAACACATATAAATGACACAAAATTGATATTACAACTCAGTTTTTCTAAAGCTTAAGCAAATAAGCTCTTTGACCCTCTTTTAAAACTGACAATCCTAAGAGAACAATGAGAAATCTTGAAAAACAACTTTTGGACTTGAAAACTTTTGAAAACAGACTCAAACAAGCTTAATAACTTAAGCCAAAGTTAGCCAAATGGTCACAACCCATGATGACACCATTTTGACCCATTTTGGGCTTGTTCCAAACACCCCTTTAGATTTCTAAAAATGGATTTATCACTTATAAAAACTTAATTAAGCTCTGAATTTTAAAGTCAAGTATTACACAAGCATGGTTAAACACTAAGAGGTAAAAAGCAAAAGCAAATAAGCACAATAAGACATAAATAAGCTGAAAATAAGCTTGCTACAGTAACTTTTAAGAAAAAATTTAAAAAGAGTATACCTTGGCTCCTTGCTCAAAACAGGAGTGTATGTGAACCTAAATAAGCTCTAAAACCTACCCAAGCTTATAAATAAGCTATACTAAGCACCCAATGAGCCATCCAAGTTTGCTCATTCATCCTTAGCTTAATCACACAGTAACTTTTTTCCTTTTGAATTTTTCTTAAATTTTTGTATAAAGGTTTAAAAACAGGTTAAAGATGGCTTAAATTAAGAGCTTATATGATTTTCAAGAAGTACAAGTAACTTAGAACAAAATGTGGAAGGCAAACTGAATTTTCATTAAAAAAAGTACAAGTACATTAAGTTAAAAACCAAACTGAGCTAAAAATTACACACTTAAAAAAACTAACTCTAACTAGTTTGCCTCAAGGGCTTACAAAAGCTTAAATAGAAAAACGAGCTAGGGTTTGGTCTTCTCTTCTTGTGCTTCTTTGTAGAGACAAAACAGCATATGTGTTTGTTGTGTGAGTGGAAACTCAAATCAATCCTGGCCCTTGGTTAAGCTTGTTGCCCACACAAATTCATCAACACTCTTGATTGTCATTGGCCAATGGTATTCCATAACATACGTGGACTAGGGACCATGTGGGGTGTGGGGTTTGTGATTGTGAAGGGTTTGGAGAGATGTGGTGAAGTCAATGGAGCTTGAAAGGGACGGGTTTGGAAGTTATGAGTTTGGCGGGAAAGCTTTGGGGGAGATGTACAGTGTTTTAAAATAGGGTGTATGTTTGTGGGTTGGTCACAAATGGTCCTCCATGGTTATGGTTATTATTGCAATACACGTCCTTGTGTTTACAAATGTTTGGGGATTTGACATGTTTAGTCCCTCATTGTTATAAGTGTTATTTCACTCATGGTCCTTGTGAGTTATAGCTTTGGCGGGTTGGCAGAATTGGCCCTTGTGGTTAATACTTTGGGAAAATGGCAGCATGAGTCCCTCACAAACATTTTCTTCATATTCTTCATTAAATAAGTTAGGGACTTGGCAATTTTGGCCCCTAAGCTTATTTTTCTTCACTTTTTGACTTTGGATTTGTCGGGGTTGACTTTGGTTGACTTTTTCAGACTTGGGCTTTGTCTTGACTTTGTCTTTACCACGCTTTTCCATTCCGTGTCCGGTTTTATCGTTTTGGCTTTGTTTTTCATCCTTTTCTTAGATATCCGTTCCTGCACAACACAATTAGCAAAACAAGCATATTTTTGGCATTTTAAGTCCGTTTTTGGTTATTTTAACTTGTTTTTAAAGGTAAAAGGTATGTGTATTTAAACACATACCAGCGGGCAACAGATGTTTCATGAGAGATGCTAACCTTCTCATAATATTCATGCAATGTCTGATTAACAAACTTAGTTCCATTATCTGTTCTGATGCGTCGGACGATTTCCTTAAGTCGTACTTGGATCATTTTCAAAAAATTAATAATAATAGTTGCAGCTTCATCTTTTGACTGCAAGCATTTTACCCAAGTAAATTGAGAGTAATCGTCGACAATAACAAGGATGTACTTCTTTCCATTGACACTCGCGACACGCATTGGTCCACACAGATCCATGTGCAACAGATAGAGTTTTTCTTGATTGGTGTCCTCAGATTTGGGTTTGTAGGGTTTCTTCGTGCTCTTGCCTAAAGCACATACATAACACAAATGGTCCTTTTCAAACTTGAGCTTAGGGAGACCTCGAACAGGACCATGTCTGGCAAGATGATTAATAGCTCCGAAGTTCAAAAGAGAGAGACGACGATGCCATAACCAAGACTTGGTTTTAGAGGCCTTTGACAAGAGACAGATAGGAGAGGACGCCATCATATCCCCAAGAGAGGGTGTATAAAGATTGTCCCCTTGAGATCCAGTTAATAAATTAACACCTTCTAGATTGCGAATGTAGCAGGTGTGTTGATGAAACGCAACTTCGAGGTTGGAATCACAAAATTATCCCACAGAGAATATATTATGCCCAAGTCCTTCAACGTAATAAACCCTTGAAATTGTAACATTCCCAATCTGATAGTCTCCATAACCCATAATCTTTGCAACATGATCATTACCGAATTTGACTATAACCAAGAATTTGCTGACGAAGTTGGTGAGCTGAGAGCGATCTCCGGTCATATGCTTGGAGCAACCGGAGTCGAAATACCAGAGGACAATTTGGACGACCTGCATTCATCAAGAGAGGAAGATGGAACATTGGAAACTATGGATCCCCGGGATTGACTGGGTTCCGAATTGTTAGCAGTTACAGATTTAATAACCTTATAATTGTTAACAGGAACACTAGGTTTAGACTTCCTAGGTTTCCTTGAGTTAACCAATGTGACGACAGGTTTATGTGTTTTATTATCTAGAGCAGATGATTTCCTAAGGGGCACTTCAGTAGTTGTGCTAATCCTAGTTAAAGGGCACACATTTCCTACTATAGTGAAGGTCCCACCAGTAGGTCTCCAGATATATCCAATATTGGTAAATACCTTTCCTGTTGGTTTCCAAACTTTTTTCTTTGAATTTTTCTTAACAGAGCTAGATTTAGTATGAGCATTCACATTATTGATAAAATCAAGAACACATAAATCATGATTATCAGAAAGCATGCAACCATTACACTTAACACATTTAAGGTCAGAATTCGCATTAAGCTTGGAATGCTGCACAGGAGCAGATCCTTTTGGTTCAACAACATGATCTTTATTTTTCAAACTAGATTTAACTTTCCTAGGGTGGGCTTCTACTTTATTCTTCATAATTCTACTTTGTGTTTGCTGAATCTTATCTTTCTTTGTATTGCCTGAAGGCTGTGATCCGCTAGCACTAGTAGACTGTTTTACTCCTGTAGAAGACAACATGGGTTTGTTAGAAACTAGGTTTGAGGTATGGGCTATTTTGTATTTCTTGAGGATGTAATGGGCTCAGTAAATCTAACTCTTTTGACTTTGTTCATCGGGGTCACAACCATTAATTATTCTCCAGGACTGTTGATACTAGGACAGGTTTTACTGATTTTAGAAAGCATATCCTGAATTAGTTTAGTATACTTACAGGCGGATTCTAAGAGTGGATCTAAGGGGTAATTAGCTTTAATATGATCGACTAGATCCCTAAGAATTGCGGCTTCTTCCTAAGAATGCTTAATATAGGCAGAGTGAGTTATCCTTTTATTCAACAATTTGGGGGTTATTGGTTCCACATTAAGTTGATGCAACTCTGGATCACTAGGGTGGTTTGAAACATTATTATCAACTAGGGCTTTTCCTTTAAGTTTTTTTAATTCATCCTGAAGTGCTGTTATTGCCAAATCCTTTTCCTGAAGACTAACATTTAAATCAGAAATTTCCGCAGACTTTATATTGACTTGATTAATTAAATCACCACATTGTTCTTTTGATTGAATACGTGCTGGTTTAATCGAGTCATAAAGTTGCTTATAGGTCTGTTTCAAATGCTCATTCTTAGCAATAAGCTTTGTCACCCTATGATCCAATTCAATATTTATGGTTTCAATCTCTTCTAAGTCATGTTTGATCTTATCCTTACCATTTTTCCATTATAGATTAAATTCCTCTCTTTCCACTTTCTTATTACCATGTCTTTCTCTTGGGGGAATGAGCTTTCAATTCATTTAATTCAAACAATTGACTCAAACTTGGAACACACTTTGATTTGAAACAGTAGTTTTCCCTTTGAAAAATTTCCTGTTTAAGTTGAGTGTCAACTTCTAAAGAGATGCAATGTTTTTCAAGGAATGGTAAAATATTTTAAATGTTTATCTTAAGTTTCCCTTTAACAAATCTGTTTGAAGCTCAGTCTCAAGTTTGAGACACTTTTAACATTCATGCACATTCACAGAATCATCTCCTCGAATAGGATTAAACAAGTAAGTTACAATATCTTTGCTCATCACCTTGTTCTCAGAGTCGTTTTTTTCATTCAAAACTTGATTCATTCTTAACTTCATTGTTTTTGACTCAATACGATGTTCGTTCCACAGCCTGTTCAATTTTAGATAGAAGACATTTTGGACTTCAGAAAGATTCATCAACCAATGACTGGTTTGAATGTACTAAATAAGTCCTTCAGAGCTTTTACAAATGGAATTATTTCATCCCTAAAACAAGCTTTTGTATGTTCGAAACCCTACGAACCCTCAGTGATAGCTGTGGGTGTGGTCCTTTCTTTGACTACCACATCAAAGTTAGCAAGATGGTGTTTAAGTTTCTTCAAACTCGTGTTAACCATGCTGACTTTAGGAAGTTCTTTTGGAACCTCAACAAATTTTACACCACAATTTTTGGTGGGTTAATATGAAAGTGATGGGTTCTGAAGGAAATTCATCATTCTAGACCAAAAGGCTTGTTCAGCAGATAATTCAGTTTGTGGAACAAACCGTGTTTCAAAATCTTTATAAAGTTTGTTAAGAGCAGCATAATCTATTGGTGTGGTATCAAATTACTTTTCCTTTTCTAACATCATATTATCCTTATGTTTTAAAAGCATTTTGGAACGACTCTCTTCAGCAAGTGCTAAGGTCTCTTTTGAGTCAGGAATCTCAATAGGATTAGTTTGAACAATAATATCACCAACATATAGCTTTGGTTTTGACTGCTGAGCTTTTTGCAGATAGAAGGGATTTTGAAAACCTAAAGCTTGTTTAGTGGTATTATCATAGAAAAATACTGAGGTTTCGTAACTTGTGAACAGTTTGTGCAGATTGTTCTCTTTTAAAAACAATTATCTATCTAGTACTTTGACTACTTTTCTAGAGCTATTTCTTCTATCAATGTCCTTGATTCTCTTTTTCTTAAAATCATTCTTTTAGATGTAGTAACCGTTTGTAATAAAGATTCCTTTTCTTTTAAAATGTTCTGAATGAGTTGTTTAAGAAGATCAATCTCTACAGACTGTGCAAATGTGTTCTGAAACGTTATCCTTTCTCCTTAGTCAACATTTTTTGTCCTTCATTCAAATCTTTAACTTGTTTTCTTATATCTTTCAGCATCAACTGTTAAGGTATCTTGACACTCTTATTTTCCAGATTAGTTCTGGTAAATTAGCTACTTGGTTTTAGCTGTTCAATCATAGATTATATCAAATCATCTTGTTGTGTAGAAGAGTTAGAATATCTGAACCAGTTGCTTGTTGTGATTCAATCACATATGAGAATAAGGAATGATATTGCTTATCAGTGGTTATTTCCAGTCTCTGAATGGATTCACAACATTTGACTGTTGCGAGATGTCATCATCTGAACAGCTCTGATTCACACTCATTATCCAATATTATCCATGGATTGTGTACATAATGCATGAGCATTGAACTATAATGAGATAAAATTCGCTATTGAGAGCAACTTTGGCAGAGTTGAATTTGTTACATTACAGGTCATATGCATCCAAATCATCAGCTTGAAAGCAGCATTGTGTAGTAATTGATAGTTCTGTGCTGCTTTGACCATTCAGGATATCGGGATCGCAAAAAAGTAGTTCCCCCTCATTAGAATTTGACCATGAGCTTGAGCTTGTACCAGCAAATAAAAAAAAAAAAAAAAAAAAAAAAAAAAAAAAAACAAAAAAAAAAAAAACTCATTCTCTTTAATCCATGAATCATCCTTTTTCTCTTGTTTTGGTGCACTGTATGGGGAAATGTGACTTCCCCTTTGCAGTTAGTTGTAGCAAATAACCGTCCTCTGTTTTCCAAAATTTCTTCCACTTGCTCCTGGAGTGTAAGTCCTTGAAGTACCCGCAACAAAAAGAAGTTTGTCTCTCCTGAATTAGTTGTAGTGTCACTCTTCCATTATTGATGGTAGCTTGTTGCCTAGGGTTAGACGAGTTTCTCAGCTGATTATTGGTAGTGGGATAACGGGAGGTGACAACTGCAGTAAAAAACGACATCATGTGATTGATGGCATCAATGGGATCATCACCTTTCTGGAACACTGGAACAATTAGACCGGAGTCTTGTTGGGAAAATTCAGATTGTTGGTTAATTTGGGGAGGATATTCTAATTGAGGAATGGATGATGATGGAGAATAAATGTTGTGGTGAATTGATGATTGAAAATCATTGGATGGGTAAGTTACTAAAAGAGGTGTTGATGATTGATGAGTTGAGTATTGTTACAGAGATTAGGTATACCCATATTGTGGAGATGGATATGTTGAAGTGGTGGTTGAAGTTGAGTGTTTTGTAAGTGGGTTGAATGAGTTTGATAAGATGGTGTGTTATTGGTGAGATGCAACTAAAGCAAGAGGATCGGAGTTACATTCATGCATCAAACGAACTTCATTTGCATGTCGTTCATGTTGTTCCAAGTGAGCATGAAGCTGATCAACATTGGTAGTATGCAAGTCTTTGACCAACTTAACATCAGTAACAAATTGATCCATTTCATAGGTAGTGTGTTCAGAAACTTGGTATTAACTTGAAATTGCTCCAGTGGCATCTTGTAGATGTTCATATCATTGAGTAGCAGTGTGAATCTCAAGTAGTACTCATGTAACGACTCTCCTTTCTTGTAAGTGAACTTATCAAATTCATCGTACAACTTACACTCTCTTCTTTGCTTTGTTATAGACGTTCCTTGCGTTGAGCAGTTTCCTCTTCTCCAAAGATCCTTGGCTACACGATGTTGACTCACAAGAGCATAAATTTCAGTTGGAAGGCCTTGGAGAATGATATTAATTGCTTTGATGTCACAATCAGCTTGAATGGCTTCTGCAGGGGTGAGCTCAGTATATTCCTTAAGTCTTGTTACACCATCCATAGTGATTGATGGCCAGACGAGTGGACCTTTCTCAACGGAAGCAAGGATCATTCTACCATTTGGTCTATTCATCATATAAAGTTCCATTCTGCTTTTCCATGAATCATACAAATGTTTTTCAAGCATCAGTGGTTTATTGTCACCACCCGAGAGAAGTGATTTATCAGCAAGAGTCGTCATTGATAACGTGGTATCAAAAAGATTACTAATTGATCAATCGGTGGTAGAAAGAAATTGTGTTTGAATGTGTGGTTGTTGAGTCTTGAAATAATTCTTGAAACTACACGGATTTATAATTTCTCAACAAAACGGGAAAAACAAGTTAATTGTTTCACGGCGATTTTACAAGTCAAAGAAATAACCGTATAATTTAGAAATTTGAGTTGATAGGTTTTGACTAGTTTGGTTTTCACTGGTTCGGTTATCTAGTTTGGTTATCAAACAAAAACTAGTTCGGTTCTACTGGTTCGGTTATCTAGTTCGATTGTGAAACAAAAAAACATTAGAAAGTTACTAGTTCGGTTCCAACTGGTTCGGTTCCAACTAGTTCGGTTCTAACAAAAAACTGACTAGTTCGGTTCTCAAAGGAATAACTAGTTCGGCTCCAACTGAATGACTAGTTCGGCTCGAACTAAAATTGACTAGTTCGGTTTCAACGGAATGACTAGTTCGGCTCCAACTGAAATCAACTCGTTCGATTCCTACTTAATCAACTAGTTCGGTTCTAACTGAAGAAACTAGTTCGGTTCCAACTTAAGAAAACTCGTTCGGTTCCAACTGAGATCAACTCGTTCGGTTCCACTCGTTCGGTTAACTAGTTCGGTTAACTCGTTCGATCTTCTAGTTCGGTTCCAATAGACAAAACTAGTTCGGTTGTAACTGAGACGAAACCCAAATTTTCAAAACTTAAAAAGACACATTTTTTATTGGTTTTTTGCAAAAAAATCTTGTACAACTAGTGTTACTAACCCTATAGGAACAAGAAAAATGACAACTTTAAGGTTTTTAAGCCAAAAAAATTTAAATCAAGATTTTGCTCTTTGTAAAGGTTTTGAACACAAATCAAAAGACAAACACAAAAACTAAACACACCACTCCATGGCTCTGATACCAATTGTAGAATACTAGTAATCTTTAATGATATTATGCAAGAACTAGAGAGAGAAGTGGGTTGGAAGGTTTCTAGACAGAGAAAGAAATATTGAATATATGTGTGAAAAATGTGAAAAATAAAACAACCAATCACCTCTCCAAGGCATGGAGAGGTGTATATATAGTCCTATGATGGCCGGCCATGGGCCTTAACGGTCTTTCCATGGGCCTTGGGCCAGACTAGCTTACTAGACTAATCATATAACAAACTACGGGCTATGACTATTACAACTTAGAAGTGACCGATACTTTTCTTGTTTCCAACATTCTCCGAAAACTCAAAAAGATTCACCACCTCCTAATATCGTTAACAATAAAATTAGAAAAGATAAACCTATTAAAATAGCAAAAAGGGACTATCAAGTGATTAAAACAAATGAATATCCATTCCGTGAATATATTCCTAAAATCCCGTTCCCTCAAGCTTTAAGAGTGGATCATTCCCACTTGAACCGTATCATTAAGGAATCTTAAATCAAGTTAAGTATAAGAATAGTAGTAGTAGTAATAGTAAATAATAATAAACCTATAATAAAATAAAATATATATATAACAAAAAACTTTGCAGTTTTTAAGTATGTCACGCATCGGCCGGTGTGTTTCTTACCTCGATTTCTGCATCCAAAAAGAAATTTATCGAACTTTGTGGGTGTGTTCGCTGGAAACCCTCACGAGACTACAACTCGTCCACTCAGGACACCGAGGGGTTTAAAGGCTTGTTGCATACGCTAAATGCAACCGTGGTGCCTACGAAAGTGCGCTTTTGTATTTAATGTTTTTCTTGTAGTTGTGTCTATTTTGCAGATTAAATAAAACAGGTGGAGCTTGGATTGGTGGTTGGCATTTTACACTTGGAGACTTATATAATTGGAGTATTATATTACATGTGGTAGAATACACATGCTTGGCGCTTCGTTTCGCGCCATATCCTTCATAATTCAGCCAAGCACTTATGAGCCCCGGGAAGTTTGAATTTTACGCATAATGCTCTACTTAAGTATGGAGGAGCTCTCGCTCCTCACAAAAAAAAGAACGTAATGGAATCACTCAAGGATAGCTCCAACGTAGCTATATCTCTCTATGCCCCGGGAAGTACCGTTTTCCCTTAATTTTCCCTATTTTCTATATTTATCAGTTCTCACATTAAGGGCAATGTTCAACTTAAGTGTGGAGGGGTAGCAAATAGGAAAAATTAATCATGTCCCTCCATGTTTGCCCTGCAGAAATTTTCAAACTTTCTACTAACATTTTCTAGAAAATTAAAAAAATTAATATATACTTTCCTTTCAAAATTAAAAATGCATACGCTTAGTAAGGAAAATCCAATCGGATTGACATTTTAATTAGCACAAAATCAACCCACTTAAATTGTGAGAAATTTAGCCTTAAAGAATTCGGGTATCCACCTTTGATACCCACGATAATTTTTGCCTTTAGCTTGTTCGAGTTAGGGTTTGAATGCAGTCATATGTGTCTATTCCGTCGTTACGGATGTGTACATATGATCTTTGTCGCCTTTTCTAGAACATTGGTATTGGTATAAAGTTATATAAGTGGGCCGGTAATTTAGTAAGCTCCATAATTTGTGCTTGATCATCATTTACTAAACCGCAGTGAGGTTAATTTATAGACAAAGTCGTATGATAAAAGGTGAAATAAATCCCTATGTAATCATGTATCTGCAGCACTCGCTTTTAGTGTTGAGATCCCCAATATATCCCATGAGCAAGAAAAATGTGCTCGATGAAGAAGAAGTTTTGTGCCAGCCTTAGTTATCGCAGTATCTGGAATGAAAAGAAATATCAAAAAAAGAGAAAAGAAAAAAGAATAATAAAAGTTCAAAGTATAAGGCAAATTCTGACACATGGAATCAAGTATTTGCTATTCACCCTCATCAATATCACATTTTGCCTCTTTGAGATTTCTGTCTAGGTGCTCACGCCGCAACGGGCATGTTTATGTGTCTCGTACAAGCATATGGTAGCGACCTAGATTATGTCTGTGCATTTGAGTGACTTCACAAATATAAAACCATATCTGAGTGACTCATGTGAATTTAAAAACAAACACTTTCCCTATGTGAGGTGCTTTGTCATATGTCAATGCCTGAAAAGTTATAAAATTGGTAAACACTTGTTAATGCTAAGATGATTTTTTTCTCCACGTCATGATAAATGATCTTGTTTTCTCGCTTTGATTGCTTGAGGGAAAGTAATAGCTAAGTGTGGAGGGATTTGATAACGCCTAAATTATACATGTTTTAGGCGGTGTTATTTGCATTTATTTGATCATTTCTCGTGAAATTTCGGTACTTAATCAAGTATATTTGCTATTATATGCTTTAGGTATGTGTCGTGGAAGAAAACGAAAGAATACACGAAGATAAAAAGCTTAAACGAAGAAGTAAACTCAAGATAAAGATCCCCCGACACCTGTCCACTATTTTGGTCATAACTAGAGCATACGAACTCAGATTGAGTTGATCCAAGCGGCCACGAAAAGAGAATTCAATTATCTAAAACTTTGGAAAAGGCCACTTGCTGAAAATACCAAAAGTGCACCGCACTTGCCCAAAAACCGGCGCATTTTCTGTCTAATCAGCCTTGTTCACTGTTTTGATCATAACTCGGTCATACGAAATCCGTTTTAGTTGATTCAAGCGGCCACACAAAGAGAATTCAGTTGTCTACAACCACGCGAAAGACCAAGTGCTAGAAATACCAAATGTGCGGCGCACTTATAAAAAAGTGCGGCGCACTTTTCCATCAGAACTGAAAAGTCGGGCATTTAATGAAGACATCATTTACACCCCAAGTGCGGCGCACTTTTATGCAAGTGGGGCACACTTTAGCTGCAAAAAAGCGTATAAATACCCTCATAATCTCTCTCATTTCACACACCTTCACTACAAACCATCTCATTCGTTTGGAACCTTTAAGAGGGTTATTTTTGAGGCTAAAGGCATGCAAAACCTCTCCTCTATCACCACCCTTCAACCACCATCGCCACCATCAACCACCACCATTATAATTAAAGTTGTTGAAGAGGTTGGATAGTTTTGGTTGATGTTCATCACCATTTCTAGATTTGGATCCATTAAGAAGCATCATTGTAGTGTTATTCTGAATCTATAGTCGATTGTGTTCATAGTTTCTGGATTCTACTTTGAATATAATAAAGTGTTCTTAGGAAATTCTTGTGAAATCACCATACTTTGCTCTTGGAATTGGTATGAATCTTGTTACTTTTTTGAACATAATCTTTGTTGAATTCATGATGAATGTTATGTGTTTTGTTACTTTGATTATAGAGTAGTAATCTTATGTTTGTTTGGACAATATGTGATCTTGGATATGGAGCGTTTGGATATGTGTTTATTGAAATGGTTAAACATATTTTATATAAGAAAATAGGTCGAAAGGTTTCTTTTATATATGTGTTTAATCATTCCACTTAATATATTGGTTATAATAACTTATAAAGGCCGAAAGGATTTGTTGTTATTAATTGATATAATCACTAGTTATATTTAATGGCCGAAAGGATTTATAACTTGTGATAACTCTATTTTCTAAACTTATAAACACTATCCTAAACACTTCATTATCAAAGTGATCATTGCCTAAACAAACACACCTTAATACTTTGTTTGAATCATCCTTTAATTGCTTTCGTTATAATATCCAATATATGCAAGATTTGGTTAATTTGATCGTGACAATCTTATTAACCTTAGCACCTTAATTACAAACTGTGAAAACTTCAATTCCCGTGGAATGACCTGGACTTACCTAAAAGCTATACTATACATGAACGGGTATACTTCCCGAGTGTTGTGTTTTTAGTAAAAATCAGTATTTCTAGTATTATAAATTTAAAGCTTGCAAAACACACATCAAGTGACGTTTTACTAATTGAGTTAAGTGTAAATATTATCAAGTTTTAATGTTTGACGACTTGGAGTTTTACAATATAATTTCGAATTTGTTGGTTAACGATATTGATAAATAAAAACATATTTGAAAACTTGATCATATCGTCTACAACTTTCGTTAAATAAGTCGTGTCCAAAAAGGTCGTTTAACGGGTTAAAAATAGGGCTAAACATACGCGTGTCACTAGGACAGTTTTTCCCAGACTTAGAAAAATATAGGGGCCTTATTATCAGCAGGTATCATTTGCGTGGTCAGAGTTTTGGGCTCAGATTGCAACCTCGTTACTCAACCTTAAGACGAAACAAAGGTACCTTAGTAAACTAGGTCTGGCCTATTTTAATTTATCTGTTATAACTTTTATGTGTCGGGGTCGTTAACAGGGTCAAAAAGGGGTCGAAAGACGGGTGTTGCTCGTGGGTAGACCTGACTAGTTGCACACCAGGTGTTTGACAGTTTGTCGACACCTGTGACGAACAGCCAAGTACACACTTGATTTGTGAGCATGTTACTAAACGAAGAAGGGTGGTTTTTATTCCAAATTAAAGGTGGCACTTCAGGCTTTATTTAACATAATTTAGTTCTTTATTTCATTTAGTAAATTCGTCACCATAATTCAAGGATAAGGGCTCGCTGGCTATTGTACAACAGGGGCAAAGTGGCAGTTTTGGACATCTAACTTTGAGACCTTCTAACATCTTATTTACTTGACGAAAGTTAGTGGTTCCAGGGGCAAAGTAACTGTTATATGTCCTATTTATGAACTAATTAAGGTGTTGATTTTTATGACCATTCCTAGAGGTCAAATAATGCATTCAAAATTACATGGGTGGGCTGCGTTTTATAACCTCATGACATAGGCGTCTTTCTTTCTTACTAAGTAATGATCCTAAGTTTTCGAATGGAAGTTTTCCTAAGCCTATTACATTCGCATAGACATGGCCTAAACTATTAGTCCTTTAATAATTTACATAGCATGTTACTGGTTTAATTGACGAACATCATAAAGTATAAAAAAAGATGGTTTTCTTTCTTAATAAGTTTTAAGCACACACTATGGAAACTAGGATAGCATATCATAGAGGAGTAAAATAAAAGTGATTGCTCACAGCAAAACGTAAGGATAAATGCGTGAAGAACTTGACCCAACGAAAAACCCTAAATCGCTTGAAAACCCCACGTGACCCAACCCAATGATTTTTCACCACCGTTTGCACTCCTATGATTACGAACCCATCCCTTTTTGCTTCCTTAACGAGGACGTCCAACAAAGAAACGAAACACCCAAGAACCTAGTTAGGGTTTTCTTGGAGTTTTATGGTTTTAATAGAATTGAAAGTGTGAGGGTTATGGGTGTGTGTCGAATAACAGAAGTAGAGCACAAAGGAAAACAAAGATGAGGAGAGGGTATGATGAATATTGAAGTTGTGTTGTGTTCTCTATGTTTGCAAGTCTTCTTATACCCACAAATGATGGAGGCATAGTGATTTCCTCTTGAAGTCACATTTAATTGTTAACTCAATTAGGGTAAGGATTTCTTGGGACTTATACATGGTCAAAGTATAGTATATAAAAGGGGAGTACTGTTGGATGCGTGGAATCAAAACCAAGAGAGTAGCAGCTAGATTATCACGAGATTTTGTGGGTTTTGTAAAAAGAGGCGTTGGGTTTTATTTGTTGGGTAAAAGAGTTGAATTAGGGATAGATTTGTATCTTAAAATATTATTTTGTTTGGAAATGTTACTGGTTCAAAGCGTTGGGAAAATACACGAGTTATATGTCTAGTTTTTAGGAGTACATGGGCTTTTATTTTAAGTTTTATCTAGACTCCCAATTCATAGAAGTTAAAATTTTGGTGTAGATTGTTTTAAATGGATTGACCTTGATAAAATTAAATGGATGCGATCATATAACTTTTCTTGTCATGATATAGATTAAATAACGCATATGAGGGGATCGCGTAAGGTCTTAATGAGTTTAGTTTACGTTTCTAGCTAAACATTGAATTTTTGTGCCTACGCGATTTAACTAATGCGGTTTAGATGCATAGCTACGCGAAATAAGCTAAAATCTAAAAAGAAATAATTAAATAATGGAAACTCGGAGTCGTAACAGGACCTAAAATCACAGGGTGTTATAAGGGCATCGATTATGATGAAACTTATGCCCCAGTTGCTAGACTTGAGTCAATTAGGATACTATTAACTTATGATTATGCTTTAGATTTTAATCTATTCCAAAAGGATGTAAAAAGTGCATTCCTGGACGGTTTTATCAGTGAGGAGGTATACGTGGCACAACCTCTAGGATTCATTGACTTTGAAAAACCAAATCATGTTTATAAACTTAAGAAAGCTTTATACGGTCTTAAACAAGCACCCAAAGCTTGGTATGATAGATTAAAAGCTTTTCTTATTAAACATGAATACAAAATGGGAATGGTAGATAACACACTTTTTACCAAGAAGAAAAGTTCAAACCTCATCATCGTTCAAATATATGTCGACGACATTATATTCGGCTCGACTTGTCAAGACATGTGTGATGAATTTGCCAAAATCATGCATGACGAGTTCGAGATGAGCATGATGGGTGAACTTAACTTCTTCCTTGGATTACAAATAAAACAAATGGAAGATGGTATCTTCTTTAATCAATCTAAGTATATTAAAGAAATGCTTAAGAAATTTGGCTTAGAAGATTCTAAACCAATGAAAACCCCCATGTCCTCCGATACTAAACTCACGAAAGACGAAGAGTGTGAGTCGGTAGATAGTACCAAGTATCGAGGCATGATAGGTAGTTTATTATACCTAACGGCAAGTAGGCCCGATATCATGTTTAGTGTCTGCCTTTGTGCCCGCTTCCAAGAGGCTCCCAAAACCTCTCACCTTGAAGCGGTTAAGCGTATCTTCTGATACATTAAAGGCACTACGCACTTAGGATTATGGTATCCTAAGGGGACCGGCATCAGTTTTTGGGAGGATCATGGTCCGTATTCATGTCTACATCGTGATCCCCAAGCTCATTAAAGATTCTCCATAATAGGACGTAAATCTACCTATCACGATCGTAGATAATATAAACAGGCACATGACCATGTCGGGGTGACCACTTCCCTTCAGTAAAGCTTCATAACTTCATCTATGGATACATTAACCCACATGGTCGTAAAGTGAGCAACTTTGTAAGACACTCAAACGATCAACCCAAATGTTAAAACTATAACCGTTTTTCACTTAGGGAGTTTAGTGACGAAATCCATGGTGATTTTCTCACATTTCCACTTTGGAATCTCCGGTTAGGCTAGTAAACCAAAAGGTTTTTGATGCTCTGCCTTGACTTTAGAACAAGTCAGACACTTGCTAACATATGTAGCAATATTCGCCTTCATGTTAGTCCACCAATACAACTGATTTAAGTCTTGGTACATCTTGTCATGAACCCGATGAATGAATATTTTAACTTATAGACTCGTCATGACTAGAGAGTCCTTAGCGCTGTATACACTGTAACCAACTTTACTATTTTTTTAAACCTAAGTTCCCTCGCAAGGGGTTTCAACCCTTTCCTTTGTAAGGTCTTGTCTGGTAAGCATACCTCCAACATCCTTCAGCAGTTAGATTTTCAAGTTTTTAAATGCTTCGTTTGAGCTTCTAGATTTTGTTTAGGGAAGGTTTAAGCCAATAGACAAATGACTAGGCTGAGGACTTAAAGGTTTTTGACCGTTCTTTCCTGCTCCAAGCATCAGCAACAACGTTTTGCTTTCCCCCTGGGTGATAACAATGCACAATCGTAATCACTAAGCAAACTCACCAACCGTTGCCTCAAGTCAACTCTTTTTTATCGAGATATGTTTTAAACTCATGTGGTCAGTTAACTACGGTGCACCTTGTTCCGTAAAAGTCAAGTTCTCCGACATCTTAAGAGCGGAACATCACATGCTCCAAGTTCCAATCATTAGTTGTGTAGTTTTTCTCCATGGATCTACAGTTGTCTAGAAGCAAGGCCTATAACTTTCTCATTTTTGCAGAGCACGGCGACCCAAGCAAAATATTTATTTGTTTTGAGTTGGGTTTGTGATTTAAAAAATAAAAAGCAAAAAAAAACAAGAAGCAAGAACATGCTAAAAAAAAAAAATATTGATTATAATATAATTAGATTATTATATAATTAACATGAGATATCCCTTATGCTAAGCATCGCCATAAACAATGAAAGTTTTTGATCCCTTAGGCAAGCCAGAATGGGTGCTCTAACACAGCTTTTGTTTTAAACAATTGAAATGCAGCTTCTCTTTCTCTCCCTATACAAACTACACATTCTTCTGATCATGCTTGAAGTCAATTTGACTTTGTGAACTTTGGAAAACCTTTAATGAATCTTCTGTAATAACCTAGGCGAGACTTAATAAGTGTAACTCTGTTGGACCTTAGGAGACACACAATTTTTTTAATTGACTCATCTTTGGCATGATGTTAACACCACCCCATTTTTGATAATATAGCAGCAAAAGCAAATCTAGGGTATTACTTCATGAATGACAGACACAATCATAGAAAACTACTCAAAAGAGACATTTTTAAAAGATAAGTTATCATTCATTTAAAATCAAAGTTTTACAAAGGCAGGACCTAAAATCTAGTTACATAAAATGTGAATGATAACAAAGTTTTTAGCTAACTTCAAGTCTGTGCCACTCCGTGCCATAGTTTGCTCAATTACCAGAGATAAACATACTAAAGGGTCAACATAATGGTTGAGTGAAATTCAAAAAGGGTTGAAATGTAATAGTTGAACACAAATTATCATAAAGGAAATATTGCATAACAAAGTACAATTATATGTAAAACAATATTATCATGGAGAATAGTTTTGAATCAAGCTTAATGGTAATAGGGTTACGATGTAATAAACA
This sequence comes from Tanacetum coccineum, assembly GCA_026074375.1. Classification (NCBI taxonomy): domain Eukaryota; kingdom Viridiplantae; phylum Streptophyta; class Magnoliopsida; order Asterales; family Asteraceae; genus Tanacetum; species Tanacetum coccineum. Next base: position 18,273 of record BQNB010093714.1, read on the forward strand.
CCAGATAATGGAAATAATTGCAACAAAAACAATATATCATTGAAAACTTTATGGAAAACAGTAAAATTATCAAGAAGAAAAGTTGAATGCAAAGTTATGCATAATTGTTATAATAACAACGAATAAAATTATTATGGAAAAAATAGGGTAAACATTATTATAGCACCCTAAGCTCATACTAATCAATACATTAACAGGGAAAATCACCGAGTGAAATTGGTTTAGGGACAGATGTCCCCCCATGGAAAAGGTAACTTTCTAAGGTTACCCATTAGGACAAATATAGTGCGTTTGTCAACCCCCCGCCAAGGATACCACATGGGATTCCGTCACGCCAATATAACTAGTCACAAAATTAATAGCACACATACGCAAAGTGTCAATGTAATAAAAAGATACATGATAAGGAAAATGGCACTGGAAGCTACTTAGGCAATAATATATCTGGATAGCATACAGTTGGAAAAACACATGCAATTCATGGTATATCTCAGGATATCACATTTAAAAAGTATCTCAAAAGAATAGAAAAGACGTATATTAATTATTAATACTTTGAAAATTAATCACATAATATATAAGATAAATGAGTAAAGTTAAAAGAGTACTACAACAATATCCCACCTCGCGGGTTATAAAACAGTCCAAAGATTTAAAAGGAATCTAAGAATCATACAATAACAGTTTAAGTACTTATGTATATTAAAAACAATTGAGCATGTATCCCCCTCGTGGGTTTATAAAACATTCAAGAGATTGAAAAACGAGGCTATGAACTCACAATATCGGTTTTAAGTACTTGTGTATATTAAAAAAACATAGAGCATAGTCTACCCTCGCGAGTTTATGAAACATTAAAGAAATTGAAAAGCCGAGGCTATGAACTCATCAATATCGGTTTAAAGTACTGTGATATATAAAAAAAAACCAATTATCATGTATCCCCCTTGCGGGTTTATAAAAGCATTAAAGAAATTGAAAAGCGAGGCTATGAACTCACAATATCGGTTTTAAGTACTTGTGTATATTAAAAAAACAATTAAGCATGTATCCCCTTCATGGGTTTATGAAAACATTAAAGAAATTGAAAAGCGAGGCTATGAACTCACCTGATAGGGAAATCTGATTAACGGCAAAACTATATCAAAGGAAAGGTTTATGAATGATATATAGAGACATATCTACTCGGCGGAAGGTATAATCAACTTGAAAAAAAACAAGTCTTCATCAACGTAACCTTTAGGAACCCCTGGGTTTGAGCTTATTAGCATGAAAATGGGTCGAAATCGGAACGTTTAGTCTTCGTAACGCCTAGAAATAATAACTCCAGGCTTCACTGCTTCAATCTTTCTCTTAATATTATTCTAGGGATCTCTTAGGAACTCATATGTAGAAGAGAATTTGATTTCTCTAGAAATGTGTTTATAGAGGAGGAAGTGTGGGATGAGTTAGAATGTAAAGGGTTATTAGCCCTATTAATAACACGAATTAATAAAATCTAGGAGTCCAAGAGAGAATTAAGAGCTCAAGGTTAGGACAAGTGAGCAGCTATATAATGATGAGGAGAAGGCTAGAGGGTGAATTAGGAAAAAGCTATGAAAGTAGGAATGCAATTGAAAGGCATAGGGTGTTAAGTGTGTCCCCGCAGGCTAATCAATAGAGAGAAGAGAGGCCATGTGTCCAACTGGTATCTAAGTTAAATAAAGGAGGTGTTTGTAAGCTGGTTAGGGTGTGAGTGTGCTTTAGTCATTTGAGGTGCTTGTTTGCAATATGGAACTTTAAAAATGGGTCAAAATGAGAAAAAGTTGTATGCGGTTCAATTAAGGTGAACATTAAGGGTTTCAATAAGCTTGCATTTCTCGTATACTTGTTAAATAAAGATGGATAATGATTACAAGACTGGTATTAAGAGTTATTTAGACAAATATGATAAGGATGTAATTGGTGAAAAAAAAGGCAAAAATGATTAAACGGGTCAAAAGTTTCAAATAGGTTCCATTAAGGATTTCTAGATATTAAATTCTAGTACAATGATGTTTAAAATGGTGAGATGATGATGGAATGTTATTTGTAATGTTGTAATTTATGTTATTACAACTTATTTGAGTATTGGTTTAGGTTTACAATGGATAAAAACAAAGAAACATGTCATGGTTTAGAAACTAGCTCGATTTTAGGGTTTAGGGTTTGAATAAGGGATTTTAAGAGTAAAACTATTGAGAGAGCTTATGATAGAAAAATTTAGGGTTAAATACATTGTATATTGAGTGTAGTAGCTTGTACAAAAGTGGTGGTAAAGAAACTAGTAATGAAAACGGAGGTAAAATGGCTATTTTGGATGTCATGCTTAATGACTTGTACGTTGTACTTTTAGAGACTTGTACCTTGATTTGGAGGGAGTTTATATTTCAAATGAGATGTTATATTACTTGTACATATGCTTTTAGGATCTTTGTGCCATTCACTTTTAGATATTTACTTTTTCATGGAATTAGGGTTTTAGAGGCATAATGAAAAAGGTTTGAAAGCCCGTCTTGATATAACTTTGCAAATGGTACATTATATGAGTAATGTACTTTGTAAAAATGATATTATGATATTGACTTGACATGTTATGATGTTTGCTTGACATATATAAAGATAATATTGCCATAGGTAGGTTGCTTGAGCTCGTTAACTTTAGTTATGCAAGTTACGTTGCATAATAAGAGATTAAAGCAAAAATTTCCTGTGAAAAAGTAGTATATTATATAACAGAGAGATATTACATTGGTGAAAATTTCAGGTTGTTATAGTCTCCACCCCTTAAAGAAATCTCGTCCTGAGATTTAGATGAATGTGAAAGTGAGATTAGGTAATAGATAGGAATACTTAGCACGAACTTGATTTTCATGTTAGGCTAATCAAGGTTACAAGTTCACGTGTGTGATGCATTTATAATTATGTTGCGCACCATAATTATAATTGCATCCTTTCACACGTCTACTTACTTCCAAGATTACACCTCTCTAATAACTTGGTAAAATAATATAAGTTATAATAGTTACGTATTATTTGGTAAGCAAATTTCTTACATACACTGCTTGGGGAAATGGAGTGGCACGGAGGACATTGATGGCAAAAGAAAAGTAGTTATAGTTAAGGTTTTACCCTTATTCTCTATAACCATGAGCTCTGATACCACTCTATAACACCCTCATTTTGATAATATAGCAGCGGAAGCTAATCTGGGGTATTACTTCATGAATCACAGACACAATCATAGAAAATGACTCAAAAGAGACGTTTTTAAAAGATAAGTTATCATTTATTTAAAATTAGAGTTTTACAAAGGTAGGTCCCAAAATCTAGTTACATAAAATGTGAATGATAACAAGTTTTAGCCATCTTCAAGTCCGTGCCATGGTCTGCTTAGTTACCTGAGATAAACATGCTAAAAAGGGTCAACACAATGGTTGAGTGAAATTCATAGGTTTGAAATGTAATAGTTAAATACAAGTTATCATAATGGAAATATTTGCATTGCAGGGACAATTATTATGGAAAACAGTATTATCATGGAGTACAGTTGAATGCAAGTTTAATGGTAAGTGGGTTACGTTGTTATACACCTGTTATTGGTAATAATTGCAACGAATACAATTATCATGAAAAACATTTATGGAAAACAGTATTATCATGGAGAACAGTTGAATGCAAGTTATCATAATGGTTATAATTGCAACGAATACAATTATTATGGAAAATAGGGTAACATTATTATTGCAGCTAAGCTCATGACATTAATACATTAACAGGGAAAATCACCGTAGTGATATTGGTTAGGGACAGATGTCCCTATGGAAAAGGTAACTTTCCAAGGTTACCTATTAGAACAAATATAGTGCGTTTGGCTACCCCAAGTATGGGTATACAAATGGGAGTCATCACCCCCAATAGATCTATTCATAATATTCGTGCTCACTCGCAATGCATGTAATTAATGATTCATGATATGGAAATAATGGCACTGGAAGCTACTTAGGTAATAATATATCTAGATAGCATAGAGTTGGAAAAACACTTGCATTCATGGTTTATATCAGGTATCACAGGTTTATAAAGTATTCAAAAGATTGAAATGTGGGGTTATGAATTCATTAAGTCTTTGAAAAGTAATCACATTGTTATAAGATAAACGAGTATGTAAAAGAGTTTGTAACAAGCATGTATCCCACTCGCAGGTTTACAAAACATTCAAAAGATTGAAAATGCGAGGCTATGAATCTCACAATATCGATTTTAAGTACTTGTGTATTTTTAAAACAATTGAGCATGTATCCCCCTCGCGGGTTTAAAAAACATTCAAGAGATTGAAAAGCGAGGCTATGAACTCATAATATCAGTTTTAAGTACTTGTGTATATTAAAAAAACAATTGAGCATGTATCCCCCTTGCGGGTTTATGAAAACATTAAAGAAATTGAAAAGCAAGGCTATGAACTCATAATATCGGTTTTAAGTACTTGTGTATATTAAAAAACAATTGAGCATGTATCCCCCTCGCGGGTTTATGAAAACATTAAAGAAATTGAAAAGCGAGGCTATGAACTCACAATATCGGTTTTAAGTACTTGTGTATATTAAAAAAACTATTGAGCATGTATCCCTCTCGCAGGTTTATGAAAACATTAAAGAAATTGAAAAGCGAGGCTATGAACTCACCTGATAGGGAAATATGATTAACGGAAAAAGTATATCAAAGGAAAGGCGTTTGTATGGTAGTACAACATTATCTACTCGGGCAGAAAGTATATCAACTTGAAAGAAAGCAGCTTCGTCACGTAACCTTTAGAACATGGGTTTGAGCTTATAGCTTGAAAATGGGTCGAAATCAGGACTTTTAGCTTCGTACGCCTAGAATAATGACTCCGAGGCTTCAAGGCTTCAATCTTTCTCTTGATTTTTGTTCTTGGATCTCCCTAGGAACTCAATGAGCAGAGATTTGTTGCTAGAAATGGGTTATAGAGGAGGAAGTATGGGATGAGTTAGAATGAAGGGTTATGAGCCCTATTTATACTTGAATTGTATCTTGGTGGACAAGGAGACTTAGAGCTCAAGGTTAGGACATGTGGAGCAACTAGTATATGATGAGGAGAGGCTAGAGGGTGATTAGTAAAAGCTATGAAAGTAGGATTGCAAGGTGGAAGGTATTAGGGGTGTTTGTGTGGTCGCGGCTAAGCAAGAGAGAAAGAGAGGCCATGTGGCTAACTTGGTGGCTAAGGAATTAAAGGAGGTTCTTGTAAGCTAATTAGGGGTGAGTTTGCTTAGTCATTGAGGTGCTTGTTTGCAATATAGAACTTTAAAATGGATCAAAATGACAAAAAGGTGTATGCGGGTTCAATTAGGGCTCATTAGGGTTTTTAAGCTTGCATTTCGTGTATACTTGTTTAATAACAATGTATTAATGACTACAAGACTTGTATTAAGAGTTATTAACAAGATTTGATAGGTGGTTTGGGTTTAAAATAGGCGAAAATGAGTAAACAGGTCAAAAGTTCAAATTAGGGTTCAATTAGGGTTTTCTAGATTTAATTCTTATACATTGTTGTTAAAATGGTGAGATGATGATGTAATGTGATTTGTAATGTTGTAATTTATGTTATTACAACTTATTTGAGTATTGGTTTAGGTTTACAATGGATAAAAACAAAGAAACAGGTCATGGTTTAGAAACTAGCTCAGTTTTTGGGTTTAGGGTTCTGAATTAGGGTTTTGTGTGTAAAAATATGTGTGATAGCTTATGAGTAGAATAATTTGGGTTTATATGTTGTATATTGAGTGTAGTAGCTTGTACAAAAGTGGTGGTGAAGAAACTAGTTATGAAAACGGAGGTAAAATAGCTATTTTGGATGTCATGCTTAATGACTTGTACATTGTACTTTTAGAGACTTGCACCTTGATTTGGAGGGAGTTTATATTTCAAATGAGATGTTATATTACTTGTACATATGCTTTAGGAGCTTGTGCATTCACTTTAGATATTAACTTTTCATGGAATTAGGGTTCAGAGGCATATGATAACGGTTTAAAGCCCGTCTTGATATAACTTTGCAAATGGTACATTATATGAGTAATATACATTGTAAAAATGATATTATGATATTGAATTGATATGTTATGATGTTTGCTTGACATATATAAATATAGGATTGCCATAGGTAGGTTGCATGAGCTCGTTAACGTTAGTTATGCAAGTTACCTTGCATAATAAGAGATTAAAGCAAAAAATTCCTGTGAAAAAGTAGTATATTATATAACAGAGAGATATTACATTGGTGAAAATTTTGGGTTGTTATACAGGATCTACATGAATGCCTTTGCTATCAATCACATGTCCGAGAAACTGTACTTTTGGAATCCAAAATTCACACTAGGAAAATTTTTGCGTACAACTCCTCTTTCTTAAGCAATTCCAAAATTAATTTGAGATGCTCTTCATGCTCTTCCTTATTCTTTGAATAAATTAGTATATCTTCGATAAAGACAATCACAAACTTATCCAAATAAGGTTTGCACACCCGATTCATGAGGTCCATAAATACCGCCGGTGCGTTTGCAGACTAAAAGGCATTACTTGAAATTCATAATGCTCGTAACGCGTCCTAAACGCGGTCTTAGGAATGTCTTCTTCACGAACTCTTAATTGATGGTAACCTAATCGTAAGTCGATTTTCGAGTAGACACTCGACCCTTGAAGTTGATCGAACAAGTCATCAATTCTAGGAAATGGATAACGGTTCTTCATCGTTAACTTGTTCAATTCACGATAATCGATGCACATGCAAAAAGATCTGTCTTTCTTCTTGACGAACAAGACCGGGCTCCCCAGGGTGAAGAGCTGGGTCTTATAAATCCTTTGTCGGATAGTTCTTGAAGTTGTTTCGCCAGTTCTTTCATTTTGGATGGTGCCAACCGATAAGGCGCCCATGCTACAGGTGCAGCACCCAGTACCAAATCAATTTGGAACTCTACTTGTCAAGCTGGTGGAATACCCAGCAAGTCTTTAGGAAAAACTTCAAGAAAGTCTTTGACAATCAGCACGTCCTCAAGTCGCTCCCCCTTCGACTTGTCGTTGGCTTCCTTCATGGTAATGTGTGCCAAAAATACATCACGTCCCTTTGACAAATACTCTTGTGCTTTAATGCACGAAATGATATTCAGTCAGGATTCTTCCCTTTGGTGGTTTCCATTGCCTTGAAAAATAAATTAACATCTCTCTTCCGAAAGGAACTCGCATAATCTTCTCATCACAGATGATCACTCCATGATACTTTGTTAATCAATCCATTCCAATAATGACATCAAAACTATCGAGTGGGACCGGCATCAAGTCGATGTTGAAAGGGTGGTTCATGAAGTTTAGAGTGCAACCACGAATTATGGTGTTAACTCCTATGATTTTACCATCTGCTAATTCTACATCATAATGACTTTCTAAAGTAGTGGGGGTAATGTTAATCAAGGCACTAAAGGTATTAGATACAAAGCTCCTATCCGCACCAGTATCAAACAAAATTGTAGCATAACGGTTGTTGAGGAGAAACGTACCCGTGATGATGTTAGAGTCTGGGCTAACATTTCTTCCTCCTAAAGCATAAGCTCTTCCTTAAGCTGTGCCATTCTCGTTGCTATTCCTACAGTTCTTCAGTTTTGGGTAATTCTTCTTGATGTGACCGGTGTTACCACATTCATAGCATGCTCCTGCCTTTTGATTCTTGTTGTTGTTTGTTGGGTCTTAAAAGACTTCATGGATTCTTAGAAGTTACTGCTGCTCAGGTACATAATGGAAATTATGCTAAGTGGTTAGTACTGGTAGTATAACGTTACCACTGCTAGTTACTACTGTTAGTATAATTTAGTACTGATAGTACTAATGTTACTACTGCTTATGTTTATTAGTACTGCTGGTGGAAAGGTTACAACTGTTTGAAGACTTTCTACTGTCAAGAGGATAAAGACGAATTAAAGAGATAAAGATTG
>BQNB010093715.1:3262-26293 GCA_026074375.1 Tanacetum coccineum
AAATTTCTCCAAGCTCCGCATAATCCTCCTAGTCTTTAGCTGTTTATCAATTGCTTAGATCATAGCTCTTGCTTTATCTCTATCACTTTGTCTCTAGATAGTCTGAGGCAGATACTTCATCCGAATTCCCTTTAGAAGATCATCAAGAGCAGTCTGAACATCATTGAGTGTACCATCACTAAACTTGTGTAGTTCATCAATACACATCAATCTGTTCTTCTTGTCTTTGTTCTGGTAAATGAAACCTCTAAGATTGGAGTATGCTGTATAAGCTTCCATTCGTTTAAGATATGATCTGTACGTGTTCGGCTTTGTGAGGTTGAGCTTCTTTTGGTAACTTTGGATACCTAATTGAAGATCTTCCACACGCCTTTGGATGACAACGCTTCTTGTAAACATTCGCAAGGAGACATTAAAAGTTAGGCGTTCTTCAACAGTGAGATTTGTCAATTTGCCTTGAACAAGAAGAAGCAGCATGTCTTCTATGTCTTGAATGTGAAGCCTGTTGAAGTTGCCTTCTTTGAATTTGTATAGCTTGTCATCATCTCTACGAATAGTGATCCAATCTAGATGCTTGTAATTATTCCATTCGACTATTTGAAGGTTTGTAACAGCAATGATTCTGCGTTTGGAGTAGACATCTCGAGAAGATTCCCTGTTAACCGCAAATCCATAGAATTGTTGTCGTTTTCGCCCCCAATGTGAGATTCCCCAGAGTGCATGTTTGTCGCAGCTAATCGGAACTTGACTCCACATTCTGTTGGGGACCAAATCTTCAATCCATTTGATGTGCCCGTAATCTGCAGCCTTGGTCTTTGTCATGAAAGTTGCATATTTTTGGCTTGAGACACCACCACTTAGATATTCAAGGTCGTTGTTGATGAAGTGATCAAAAGGAATGACTTGACGACCTTGAGAATTAGGTATTAATGGTAGTGGCTTTCGCAGATCATGTGGATATTGTTGGCCTTCAGGGTTGATCCAGTCTAACTGATCAGTGGTTGCCTTGTAGACTTCTTCTAGGAAATATTCTAGTTCTACCAGACTCTTGCATGATCCTTCATCAGCTCGAATGTTGGACCGGTTAATAATTCAGGAGTTAGAGTATCAACTTTAAGCCGGTTCATCACGAATGTTGAGAAGTCAAGAGGAGTGTCCATTAACTCATTAAATGACTCATGTGGATCTTCCATCTGGGCCAAAGAGCTTAGCCAAAGTTGAACAGGTCCATGAGCATCAGGCAAACTCTTGTTCTAATCATGATCGGGAGTAGGAGGTTTTGCTGGTTTCTGAAACCAATCAGGATGCTGAAAGGTATCTTCATTAGGTTGATCTTCAGTAACTCCTGTTTTGAACTCTTGATGTGCGGGTTCTTCCAAATCTTTGGCAGTGTGCATTGGCTCCTCTGCTTGAGCATACTCTCCAGCAGACTTGTGATGAGATTTGGACCCTTCAGTTGACTTGCTAGTTGTCTTGGAGGTCTTTTCCTTTGGTGCACTGGTAGACTCTGGTTCTTTTCCATCTCTTCTTCTCTTGGACCCCCGGTTTGATCCAGCGGAGGGTTCTTCGTCTTTATCCTCATCATCTCTACGTCTTTTAAACGAAACAGTATCTCCATAAGTTTCAAGCATGAGCTTTTCATTTTCATAAGCGTCAACCAGTGCTTTGTAGAGATTCCTTTGTTCATCAGATATGTAGATTGAATTATTGTTCTCCATCTTGTCTATGAGAATCTTCTTCAGCTCTAATTCAGATAGGTTGTGGCTACAACATGAGATGTCTTAGATTCATTAGATGAACAAGTCAGAACCTCGGCTTCGAGTTGTTCATTGACAGTCTTCTCAATTTTCGGCAAAATCTTAGAGACTTGAGCTTTAACTTGTTCCTTGATTATTTTCTTAATGTTGTCATCAAGTTTGTTGAGGAAGTCTGCATTTTTAGCTTGGGCTTCATCTCTGAATCTTTTGGATTGTAATTGAACAACTGTTTTGATGACTTCATGCATCTTGTTGGCAAGGTATGCATCAATAATGCTGGGAATTAAAGAAACTATTGCAGCAAATTGATTCATTTGATTAAACTCTGAGAAGTTGTTTTCCAAAGTTTTTAGTCTATGTTCAAACCCAAATAAAGAGCCAAAATTGGGAAGGTCTTGTAGTGAGGAGCTTGGAACAGTTGGTGGTGTGGGAATTGGTGTTTGTTGTAGATGTGTGATGAGAGGAGTGGGTGGTGGAGGAAGAGTTGTTACAGATAACAGAGGTGGCTCAACAAAAGTAGTAACCGAAACATCTACTAGTGAAGTTGACTCAGTGTTTAGATTAAATAAAGAGTCAATTCCTGTGTCTGGACTGAGGTTGAGCATGTTTGAAACGAAGCCGGATGACACAGAAGAACTCTGTTGATGACCTTTTGGACTGACTGGAGTTATGATCACATGAGTGTCTTCTATTACTTGAGTAGTTTGAATGATAGTGCGTGGAGCATCTGTCATTTCAGTATCTCTTCCCTCCAGATTAACGTTTACGTCCTTGTATAATGCATCCACTTCTGCTTCTTCATTTGTCTCTTCTTTATTCATCTTATCTCCCTTAACATTTGCATCTTGAATTTCTTCATCATTGTCTTCATCATTAGTGGATTCAACATAGGAAGGTGTTTGAACCCGAGGATCAAAGCTATCTTCTTCATTATGAGTGGAGAACTTGGGATGAACGAAGTCATCATCATCATTGTCATCATCATCATCATCATTCAAGGTTACTTCATCATCATCCTCCTCGTCACTGGACTTCCAAGATATTTGCTCATCATCTGATCCATATGTAGATACATCAGGAACCCCTGGTATACTACCAGTTCCTTTATTTGCATCTGAGCCGCTGGCGTAAGAGCTGTGAGTTTCTATCAGACTTCTTTTTTTGGCTAGCTTCATTTGTTCAGCTTCTGTTAGCGCAACCTCAGATAGCACCGTTAGACCTTTATCTTTAGATGTCTTTGTGGGTTGCTTCTTCTTTGCAGGTTTAGCTGCCTTTGCTGAAGTCTTGAGTCTTTTGCCTTTAGTAGTTGGAGGTGTCTTTGTCTTATCAGATCCAACTTTCTTCTTCTTGACACTTGCTTTTGTCTTTGGAGGTTTAGCTCATAAAGCAATGGCATAGTACTCTTTGTCGGATTCAGAGTTTCTGATGTCTTCATTCGTCAATTCATTAGGCAAAATGGCACCATACAACTGTGTGTCTTCATGCCTAGAGACAACCTTGATCGTGGTGAACATGTGGTCATCCCTGGCATAGTGCCAATTTACACTGTTCCGTCTTGGAATTGATTGATCCTTAGTCATGAAGAAGTTGACGATGACCTTGGTGAAGCGAGGGTAGTACATCTCATTACTCTTCTTGACATTCTTGTTCTCTACTTGATAAACGAAATCTTCCCACAGAAGGTAGGCATAGTCTACGTTCTTCTTATGGTACATGCCCTAGAGGATTTGAGCTTGAGATAGTCGAAGACTGTCATATCCGGTACTTTTACCACTCAGACATTTGTTGATAACCGCAGCAAATGATCTCCAAGGTTGATGCAACTTGTTGACATTGACATCGGTGATCATTTTAATCTCACCACTGTGACCAAGATCTCTTAGAAATGTGAGAATTGCCTCTTCAAAGGGTAGTTCCTCGAATTGCTGATTAGGGAGTTTAGGGCATATTTGAAGCATTTCTCTGAAGTACTCAAGATTCACAATATGTTTCTTATTGTTCATCTTGAAACGAATCGAGTGATGATGAACTGTAGCAGTGGCCCAAAACTCTTGCATGTAAATTTCTGGAACATCCGCTGTGATTTGGAATGCCTTGTAAAAGGGAGTGAGTTTCAAAACATCATAAACCACTTGAAGAGTTGCTTCTTTGGAGTTGAGGTCTGAGCTTAGTCGAAGATTACTTTTGCCAATCTTGAGTCGGTTGGCAGGAGCAACTAAAGCGTCATCCAATGCAATCTGTTCAGCTCTTGTGGTATCCATGGTTCTGCTTAAGAAAGAATCAATACAGTTTTTATATATAATTATGTGAACATTTTATATTTCATCATGATGTGAAAATTGTGACCTTTAAGACTTTTTAGCACTTGAAGAGATATATTCATCTGAATGGCAACTTAGATAGACTTATGAGCTTAAGGAATTAAGGCAACTTCTTTGACAATTTTGGAATCGTGGTTTTTCTAACTAGTAGAGATTTAGGAAACCTACAGTTGTATTGTAGTTTAACCTTGATATTACCTTGCTTATAAGACTATTTTAAACTGAGTTAGATAGCATAATTAACCAATTTTAATTAGCCGGCTAAATTAAGTTTTAGTTTTCCTTCAAATTGAAATTTTGATCTTAAGTGTTTTTGGTCTATATCTATTAGATTGGTTCCTTAAAGATTTCACTAGATCGAGTCCTTAATGAGAACATCTAGATTGGGTCTTTAAACAAATCTATTAGATCGAGTCCTTGATGTGAGAGCTAGATCTGGTCTTTAAGAATAACTAGATTGGTCCTCAAATGTATGAACTAGTTCGGTTTCCAAAGTGAATTGACTAGATCGGTTCTCAAATGGACATGATTAGTTCGGTTACCAAAGGAAGTTGACTAGTTCGGTTCCTTAAGAGAAAGACTAGATCGGTTCCTTAAGGTTTTAACTAGATCGGTTCCTAAAGGGATTCGATTAGATCGGTTCATAAAGTGAAACGACTAGTTCGGGTTCAAGAGTCTTGTCTAGATCGGTTCCTAAAGGATTTTGACTAGATTGGTTCCAAGGGGATTTGACTAGTTCGGTTCTCAAGGAGGCTTGACTAGTTAGGGCCTCAACGGTTCTGACTAGTTCGGTTCCCAAAAGGGTCAAGACTACATCGGTGCCTAAATTGACAAGACTAGATCACGTCCTCACACACACAAAAATTCACAAACATGATTTTGATGCACACAAGATGTTCTTTTACCATTAATTATCTTAAGGATACCTTTAGACACATATGTGCTAACTATACATTTATCCCACTTGTTTCATCAGAGTTTACAGACAGAAACATCTTTTACACATTTAGCCCATTCATTCAATTATCTACGGACAAGGGTAAGTTTTAATGGCTTAAACACATTCAATATCTGATAAACATGCATTCTATTACAAAACCCATCGACATTTTACATTATTTCCCAAAATCTAAAATTTTCGAGCAAATAATCTAGCAAGAACACATTCAAATGAAGTCCAAATGAAACTGCTTTAAAGGTGTACATACGCCAAACAAACAATACCCCTAACTCAATTTTATGGTTTTTGCAGCTTTCTTTATTTTGACGAACACCCTAATTTGATTATTAGGTCTTTTCGAGTAGATCAAAACCCATATGAAAATTTTCGAGATCAAACCCATACGAAAACTTGATTTGACTGAGATATAAGTTGTTTGGAGTGAGACAAATAAGATCTTAGTTATACCTTATGCGCGATAACAACGATACAAGGAGAACAAGTAAATGGCGAATTCGAATGGCTTAGGAGGTGTGTTTGTGCGTATGTTTGTGAAAGCAGAGAAGCGGGGTGGATGGTGTTTATGAAACAATTATTGTTCTTGACACATTCGCCCCCTCATGTTACTTATCCTTTTTATTTTCACAAATAAGTTTTACTAGGCAATTAAAGTTTAACAATAAGCATAAATGGTCCCTAATGTTTTTAACTAGCATACCTAATCACTTAAATTCACACAATTACTCCCTAAAGGCAAAAACACATAACATGTAAGGCATACATAATTTAAACTTAATTAACTTTTCCTTAAGAATGATATTCCGTTATAGTTTGAAACCTTTTTCCATTGAAACTCATTATTAGTATGATGATGATATTTGACATTTTCTCCCCCTCAAACAGTGACCTGTTTTCTATTTAAAGAGTTGTAGTCATTGTATGAGAAGTCGAATGTCTTTGAGAAAAACATTTTCTAATGAAGCAATGTTATATTTTTGAAAAACAAACACCAAAATAAGATTTCTCTTATTTTAACACATAAACGTACTGACACGTACACTTATTGTACATTGGAAGCGCGGGTTGTGTTGCAAAGTAAACACAAGCCTTTGCATGCTCATAAAGTAAACCATGCCCGAGAATAAATTACGTTGAGAGGGGAGTAGGGGGTTAAGGGGGTGGGGGATGTCAAGATTTTAAAAAAAATCCTTGCCTTTATGATGAAGACCGGGTCTACTGAAATATTAGCAAGCCATTTGGTATGTATTTGAAAACATAAGAACTTTCTGCTCGAACTACATTTACAGTCCTCGTATCCATTATTGAATTAATTTCTAAGACCGTAAATGTATAACGATTTTCAGAAGAACATGTCATTATAACCTCTTTTAAAGTTTCTCATTTTTAATTTTTTTTCTTTGGTTATATGAATTTTATATTTTTTTATTTTTGATTTTATAAAGATTTTTTAGGGAAAATGAAAAATCTATTTGGTTTTTTATGTGTTTTTAGATATATAAACCAAAATTATACAATATTTGAATAGTACCACCAATATGTCATCAACTTCATCTGCCAATGTGTTGTCAGAGTCTCCGGCATAAAACTTCGTAATCCCAGCTTGTTGATACAAATTCAGATTCTTCTCTGCAAGTGCTTTAGTGAAGATGTCCGCCAGATTGAACTTCCGTATTGACGAAAGTAAAGTTCGATCACACCATTCTCATAACTCCTTGGAAAAAGTTGAAAGCCTGATGTTTATATGCTTTGATATGGAATGTTGAACATTGTTGCAACATAAGGCAATAGCGCTTTTGTTATCACAGTATTTGGAATTTTATTAAATCCAAAGCCATAGTCGGTAAGTTGTGATCTCATCCAAAGGACTTGATCACAACAGCCGGACAAAGCAATAATAATCCAGCTTCGGTACTAGGATATCGCAACGCTTTTCGCCATTTATGTATGACCGATCTAACAATTGTCTCAATCCCCAAGAACTGCATACTACCTAGGAGTGCTAGACGGTATCTGACAACCAGCATGATCGTAATTCAAATGCTGTTAAAGCAACCTAAGAATCCTTCGATACCAATAGACCCCCAATTAACGGTTCCTCTTAGATATCGAAAGATCCTTTTGACCGCATGTAAGTGCTTTTTGGTAGGCCAAGCCTGATACCGGGCACACATGAATATAGAAAATTGTAGGTCAGGTCTACTGGCTGTGAGATAAAGGAGGGTGCCAATCATGCCACAATAGTGTGACGGATCAACAGCTTTCCCTTCTTTATCCTCATCCAGTTTGAATTTCTCCACCATGGGAGTATCCACTAGGTCACAAGAGTCAAAACTGTATTTCTTTAAAGATTCAAGGGCATATTTTGACTGGTTCATAAAGATGCCTCTGGGACTTTGAGAAATCTGTAGTCCTAAGAAAAATAAGATTTTGCCCATCATTGACATCTTAAATTTTGAACACATGATTTTAGAAAATAGGTCACAAAGTTCAGGTGTAGATGCAGCAAAGATAATATCATCGACATATATTTGTACCAGAAGTAATTCCTTGCCTTCCCTACGGATGAACAGGGTAGGATCCACTAAGCCTTTGGAGAAGTCTTGGGATATCAGGAACAAAGACAACATGTCATACCACGCGCGTGGAGCTTGTTTCAACCCATAAAGAGCTTTCTTTAGCTTGTACACGTGATTGGGGTTATCTGGATCAACAAACCCGTCTGGCTGGCTAACATAAACCTCTTCCCGTAGATTACCATTCAGAAACGCAATCTTCACATCCATTTGGTAGACGACCATGTTCATGTGAGCGACAAACGCGAGAAAACATCCTTTATAGCCTCTATTCTTGTCAACCAGGAGTCAAAAGACTTCTTCAAAATTAATCCCTCTTCTTGATTAACCACGAGCCAAGTAACCGAGCATAGTTCATTTTTAGAATACTCCCTTTCGTCTAGCTTCATTTTGTAGATCCACTTCAAGGTAATAACCATAATTTTATCTGGTCGGGGTATGAGCTCCAATACTCTAAGGCATTGGAACTCATTGAGTTCTTCTTGCATTGCTTCGATCCAGCAGGATTAATTTAAAGCATCTTTATACGTCTTAGGTTCAACAACAGTGAGGAAAACATCGTAGTAACAAAGTAGAGGCTTCACTTAATTAATTGTAGCCTTGTGAAACTGTCGGAGCGAGTTCACCATTATATATTCAAGTGGTATCCTAGTCCATTATGCTGTTGTGATCAAAAATTTGGTGATCATTGCACAATTGTAATGGAAATATTCCGATGATGAAGATTGATTAGAATGAACTTCTAGAATAAGGATACCAAAGTACGGATCATTACTCACATGTGCAACTTCAATATCATGATTAGTCGTTCTTTAACATCTTTATGAAGACGGGAGGTTGATTTCGTTGTTGTTTTGAGAGTTACTTGGTGATGTCATCTTGGTCAACAGTTTGTTGAAGAAGGTTAACCTGTTGATACAGTCGGGAACAGGAGCTACTACTGTCATAGAAATTGGAGTAATGACTTCAGGGGCTAGGTAATAAACATTGGGTGGAGGAGTGAGTAATTCATCAAACAACGATTAAAATATATCCTAATCAGTTCTTGAAGGTGGTACAAACGTTGTTGAAGGAGGAGGGTTTGGTACGAGTCCTGAACTGATTGTTACAGGAATCATTTCATGAAGCGTGGGTCTTAAACTGCTGTGTTCAGAAGCCATCGCAGTCAGCTCATCAAAATCTACATGATTGTTGTTCTCAATGAATCATCTTGTACGTTGGTTTTTACAAATTCAGAATGCTTTTCTTTGTGGGGAGCATAGCCAAATGAAAAATACCAATATCAGCTTTCGTTTATAACTTAGCCCAAGTTATCTCACTATCATTTGTCGGATAGCAGAGTGCACCAAATACATAAGAAAAAAGGATAAGTCAAGGAGGTTTGTCATGTAAAAGCTCATATGGTGTTTTTCCGTGACGAAGACGTATGATGGAACGAATTGTGTAACATGCGTACAGCAACCGTTCTCCACCGAATAAACGGATGCTTTTTGCATAAATCCAACATTTGTGCGGGCAGCTTCAATAGCGTAAAGTGATTACGTCTTTCATTACACCATTTTTCTGTAGAAGCGGATCAACAAATATGTTTCATGAGAGATGCCAACCTTCTCATAATATTCATGCAAAGTTTGATTAACAAATTCAGTTCCATTATATGTTCTGATGCTTCAGACATGTACTTTAAGCCACACTTAGATCATCGTTGAGAAACTTGATTAAAATCCTGGAGCTTTCAATCTTTGACCTTAAACATTTAACCCATGTGAATCAAGAGTAATCATCGATAATGACGAGGATGTATGAAGAAGACGTATGATGGAACGATTTTGGGTGTAACATGCGGTAGCAACTGCTTCTGCCCATAAGAATAACGGAGCTTTTGCATAAATCAACATTGTGCGGGCAGCTTCAATTAGCGTACGATTACGTCTTTCAACGACACCATTTTGCTGTGGAGAGCGAGCAACAGATGTTTCATGAGAGATGCCAACCTTCTCATAATATTCACGCAAAGTTTGATTAACAAATTCAGTTCCATTATCTGTTCTGATTCTTCGGACAGGCACTTTAAGCCGCACTTGGATCATCTTGAGAAACTTGATTATGAAATCTGGAGCTTCATCTTTTGACCTTAAGCACTTAACCCATGTAAATCGAGAGTAATCATCGACAATGACGAGGATGTACTTCTTTCCATTAACACTTGCGACACGCATTGGTCCACAAAGATCCATGTGCAAAAGATAGAGTTTTTCTTGGTTGGTGTCTTCAGATTTAGGTTTGTGGGGTTTCTTCTTGCTTTTGCCCATTGCACATGCAGAACACAGATGGTCCTTTTCAAACTTTAGCTTAGGAAGACCTCGAACAAGACCATGTCTAGCTAAATGGTTGATTGCACCAAAGTTCAGATGAGACAGACGTCGGTGCCATAGCCAGGACTTAGTCTTTGAGGCCTTTGACAAGAGACATATAGGAGAGGACGCCATCATATCTCCAAGAGACAGAGTATACAGATTGTTGCCTCGAGATCCAGTCAATAGATCAACACCTTCTAGATTACGAATGAAGCAGGTGTGTTGACGAAAAGCAACTTCAAGGTTCGAATCACAGAATTGCCCAACAGAGAATAAGTTATGTCCAAGTCCTTCTACGTAGTAAACCCTTGATATCGTAACATTCCCAATCTGATAATCACCATATCCTAATATCTTTGCCACGTGATCATTTTTGAATTTGACTGTACCCAAAAATTTATTGACGAAATTGGTGAGCTGAGAGCGATCTCCGGTCATATGCTTGGAGCAGCCGGAGTCCAAATACCAGAGAACAATTTGGATGACCTGCATTCATCAAGAGAGGAAGATGGAACATCAGAAACTATGGATCCCCAAGATTGACTGGGTTCCTTTTTGTTAGCAGGTACAGATTTAAGAACCTTAGATTTGCTAACAGGAACATTAGTTTTAAATTTTCTAGGTTTCCTTGAGTAAACCAATGTTACGACAGGCTTAGGTGTTTCATTTTCTAGAGCAGTTGGTTTCCTAAGGGGCACTTCAGTAGTTGTGGTAATCCTAGTTAAAGGGCACGCATTTCCTACTATGGTGAAGGTCCGACCGGTAGGTCTCCAGATATATCCAATATTTGTAAACACCTTTCCTGTTGGTTTCCAAACTTTTTTCTTAGAACTTTTCTTAACAGATTTAGATTTTACACGAGCATTCACATTATTGATAAAATCAAGAACACACAAATCATGATTATCAGAAAGCATGCAACCATTACACTTAACACATTTAAGTTCAGAATTCGCATTAAGCTTGGAATGCTGCACATTAGCAGTTCCTTTAGGTGCAACAACACAGTCTTTATTTTTCAAACTAGATTTAACTTTCCTAGGGTGGGCTTCTACTTTATTCTTCTGAGTACTACTTGGTTTTTGCCGATTCTTATCTTTCTTTGTATTTCCTGAAGGCTGTGATCCGCTAGTACTAGTAGACGGTTTTACTCCTGTAGAGGACAACATAGGTTTGTTAGAAACTAGGTTTAATGTAGAGGCTGTTTTGGTAATTGTGTATCCTGAGGATGTGACAGACTCAGTAAATCTAACTCTTTTGTCCTTGTTCTTTGGGGTCACAGCCACTAATTTTTCATCAGTATTGTTGACGCTCGGGCAGGTTTTACCGATGTGTGTAAGCAACTCCTGAATTAGTTTATCATACCTACAGGCAGATTCTAAGGAATGATCTAGTGGATATTTTGATTTAACGTGTTCAACTAGATCCCTAAGAACTATAGCTTCTTCTTGAGTATGTTTAATATAGCCAGAGTGAGCTGTCTTTTTATTCAACAATTTAGGGGTTATTGGTTCCACATCAATCTTAAGCATTTCTGGATCACTAGGGTGTTTTGTAATATCGTTATCATCTAGAGCTTTTCCTTTAAGTTTCCTTAAATAATCCTTAAGATCTGTAATTACCAAAACTTTTTCCTGAAGACTAGCATTTAAATCAGAGATTTCCACAGACTTTAGATTGACTTGATTAATTAAATCATCACATTGTTCTTTTGATCGAATACGTGCTGGTTTAATCGAGTCATAAAGTTGCTTATAGGTCTGTTTCAAATGCTCATTCTCAGCAATAAGCTTTGACACCCTATGATCCAATTCAATATTTATTGTTTCAATCTCCTCTAAGTCCTTTTTAATCTTATCCTCATTCATTTTTCCACTTAGAGATTTAATTCTCTCTTTCAACTTCTTTATGACCGTGTCTTTCTCTTGGGACTGAGCTTTCAATTCATTTAATTCAAACAATTGATCAAAACTTGGAGCACTTTGATTTGAAACAGAATTGTCCCTTTGAAAAATTTCCTGATTAAGTTGAGTATCAACTTCTAAAGAGATGCAATGTTTTTCAAGAGTGGTAAAACTTTTGAACAGTTTATCGTAAATCTCTTTTTCAACAAAATCTTTTTTGTTGAGAAGCTCAGTCTCAAGTTTTAGACACTTTTCACATTCATGGACATTCACAGAGACATTATCCACAAAAGAATTCACAAGTATGTTCACAATATCTTTGCTTATTACTTGTTCCAAGAGTCGTTCGTTTTCGTTCAAAACTTTATTCATTTTAACTTTAAATGTTTTTGACTCTAAACGATGTTGTTCCATAGCTTGTTCCATTTGATGAAAGACATTTTGGACTTCAGAAAGTTTATCAATCAAATATTGATCGAATGTAATAAATAAGTCCTTCAGAGCTTTTACAAATGGAATTATTTCATCCCTAAAATAAGCTTTTGTATGTTCGAACCCCCACGATCCCTCAGTGATAGCTGTGGTCGTGGTTCTTTCTTTGACAACCACGTCAAAACCAACAAGATGGTGTTTAAGTTTCTTCAAACTCGTATTAACCATGCTGACTTTAGGAAGTTCTTTAGGAACCTCAACTTTGGTGGGTCTACTAGAAAGAGTGAGTTCTGGAAAATTTACAAAATTCTGAGACCAAAAGGCTTGTTCAGGAGATAATTCAGTTTTTTAAACAAATCATGTTTCAAAATCTTGAGAAAGTTGATTAAGAACATAATAATCGACTGGTGTAATATTAACTTTCTTTTCTAACATCATAGGATCTTGTTGTTTTAAAAACATTTTTGAACAATTCTCTTCAGCAAGCATTAAGGTCTCTTCGGAGTCAGGAATCAGAATAGCACTCGTATTCTTAATGACATTACCATCATAAAGCTTTGGTTCCAAATACTAAGCTTTCTTTAGATAGAAAGGATTTTGAAAACCTAGAGCTTGTTTAGTGGTATGATCATAGAAAAACTGAGGTTTCGTCAACATGTGAACAATTTGTGCAGATTGATCTCTTTTAAAAATAATATTATCTAGCTGTTTAATCCTCTTTTCTAAAGCAATATCTCTATTTATGTTCCTAGATTCTTCCTTTTTAAAATCATCTTTAAGAAGAGTAACTTTTGCATTAAAGATTCCTTTTCTTTTAAATGTTCAAAAAGAGTTTGTTTAAGACGATCAATCTCTACAGACTGTACACTTGAATCTGAAACGTTATTATTACTCCTTAAATCAACATTTTGTCCTTCTTTTAAAACTTTAACTTGTTCCTTATATCTTTCAAGCTCAGCAGTTAAAGTATCATTTACACTTTTATTGTCCAGATTAATCTTGGTATAATTAACTACTTGGGTTTTCAGTTGTTCAATCACAAATAATATTAGTGCATCTTGTTGTGCAGAAGAGTTAGAATTCTAAACAACTTCCTGTTGTGATTCGATCACATACTGAGAATACGGAATGATATTGCTATCACTAGTTATTTCAGTCTCTGAATGATTCACAACATTCGACTGTTCAGAAGACGGAATCACCTGCACAGCTTGATTAATCAGATTGTTATTCACATTATCATGATTGTGTACCTCAGCAAGAGCATCTGAACTATAATGAGATAAATTTGCCATGAGAGCAACTTTGGCAATGTTAAGTTCATCACAATCAGAGTCATATGCATCCAAATCATTAGCTTGATAAGCAGCATTGTGAGTAATGACAGTCTGTGTGGCTTAACCTTCTGGAATTCCTGGATCTGCCAAAAATGCAAGTTCCTCCTCATGTAGAATTTGACCACTCGCTTGAGCTTGTACCAACAACACTTTATCCATAAACCATGAATCATCCATTTTTCTCTTTGGTTTTGTGCACTGTTTGGACATGTGGCCTTCCCCTTTGCAGTTGTAACAAATAACAGTCCTTTGTTTCCCAGAATTGCTTCCACTTACTCCTAGAGTGTAAGTCCTTGAAGTACCTGCAGCTAAAGATGTTTGTCTCCCCTGAATTGGTTGTAATGTAATTCTTTCATTATTAATGGTAGTTTGTTGCCTAGGGTTTGACAAATTCCTCAGCTGATTATTGGTAGTGGGGTAGCGGGACGTGACAACGGCAGTCAAGAAAGACATCATGTGATTGATGGCATCAATGGAATCATCACCTTTCTAGAAAACTAGAATAATTAAACCTGATTCTGGTTGGGAAAATTCATATTGTTGGTTAATTGTAGGAGCATATTCCAATTGAGGGATGGATGATGATGGAGAATAAACGTTGTGGTGAACTGATGATTGATAATCATTGGATGGTAAAGTGATTAAAAGAGGTGTTGATGATTGATGAGTTGAGTATTGTTGAGACTGATAAGGTGAACCATACTGTGGAGACTGATATGGTAAAACTTGTTGTTGAAATTGAGTGTTTTGGTATGAGTTTTGATGAGTTTGATAAGGAGACTGAGTCATCTGATGAGTTGCAACCAATGCAAGCGGATCTGAGTTGCGTTCATGCATTAAACGAACTTCATTTGCATGAAATTCATGTTGTCCCAAGTAAGCATGAAGCTGATCAACGTTAGTTGTATGTAAATCCTATACCAGTTTGACATCTGTCACAAATTTGCTCCACTCAGGAGGAAGAGTGTTCAAAAACTTGGTGTTCACTTAAAATTGTTCCAGTTTCATATTATAGATGTTTATGTCATTGAGTAGCAATGAAAATTTCAAGTAGAACTCACGTAGTGTTTCCCCCTTCTTATAAGCAAACTTATTGAATTCATCATAATTCGTCAATGAAGTTCCTTGCATGAGAAGTTGAATTCTTGCCCAAAGTTCCTTGACAACTTTATGATTGCTAACCAATGCATAGAATTTTGGTGGTAATCCTTGGAGAATGATATTTGTTGCTTTGATATCATAATCAACTTGAATTGCTTCCGTAGCAGATAACTCAGAATATTTCTTAGGTCTTGTCACTCTATTTTCCTCAATTAAAGGCCAAATGAGTGGACCATTTTTAACGGATTCAAGTATCATTCTTCCATGTTGACTATTCATCATGTATAGCTCCATTATGCTTTTCCAAGAATCATACATATCCTTTTCCAACATAGGTGGACGATTGTCAGCACCCAAAAGAATCGCTTTGTTAGCAAGAGTCGTCATTGGGAAATTTGTATGTTAAAAGATTACTTGTTTGATCGAACGCTGGTAGAAAGAATTTGTGTTTAATTAAGTTATCCTTTTAAGTGTTTTAATTCTTTAAACTACACGGGATTTTACAATTCTTGACAAAACCAAGAAAAATAAGTTAACGTTTCACGAGATTTTACAAGTTAAAGAAATAAACTGTATAATTTTAAAAAAATTGAGTTGTTCGGTTTCCACTAAAGTGAGTTGTTCGACTTGAGTTGTTCGACTCAGGTTGTTCGACTCGAGTTGTTCAACTTGAGTTGTTCGAATCAGGTTGTTCGACTTGAGTTGTTCGACTTGAGTTGTTCGACTCAGGTTGTTCGACTTGGGTTGTTCGACTCAGGTTGTTCGACTCGAGTTGTTCGACTCGAGTTGTTCGACTTTAGTTGTTCGACTCAGGTTGTTCGACTTGGGTTGTTCGACTCAGGTTGTTTGACTCGAGTTGTTCAACTTGAGTTGTTCGAATCAGGTTGTTCGACTTGGGTTGTTCGACTCAGGTTGTTCGACTTGGGTTGTTCGACTTGGGTTGTTCGACTTGAGTTGTTCGACTTGAGTTGTTCGACTTGAGTTGTGCGACTCCATCAGACACGAGACTCAAAATTTTTAAAACACAAAAAGACACCTTTTTATGGTTGTTTTGCAGAAATTCTTGTACAACTAGTGTTTCTAACCCTATAGGAACAAGAAAAATATAAACTTTAAGGTTTTTAAGCCGAAAATTTTAAAATCAAGATTTTGTTCTTTGTAAAGGTTTTGAACATAAAAGATGACAAAAAATGAGATTTTTCTTGATTCAAAGCTTGTACACCTATATCATAAAGATACTAGATCAGATTTACCAAAGTAAATGATCCTTTAGTGTACACTTGTGCTTCAAAAACAAAGAAAAATATAAAAGAAATGATGAATTTTGCAAGAAACACACAAACAAAAAAAAAAATTAAACATAAAAACTAAACACACCACTCCATGGCTCTTGATACCAATTGAAGAATATTATAAATCTTTTAACAATAAGAACTAGAGAGAGAAAGTGGGAAGGAAGGAAGTATTTTAGAGAGAGAAAGAAAAGAACATGAAATGCATTACTATGTGAAACATACAACCAACCAACCACCTCTCAAAAGCATGAAGAGATGTATATATACCTTACATTAGGCGGATGGGCCTTGGCTTAATAGACTTATCCATAGGCCTTGGTCTAACTAACTATGTAAGTTTCCAAAAATTACTTAACGAGCTAACGACTGTTATCTATGGAAGTGACCGACACTTTCGTGTTCCTAACAGGAACGCACTTATAGATTGAAGATCATATTCATTATTAATCCGTATTGATCACATTTTAATCACTATTCTCCCCTAAAAAAAATTGCATATGTGTTTATAATTTTTGACAATTAATATATTAAAACAAGTTAATGTTTGGAATTCACATGAGCCTAACTAAGTCTTGGGAGAACAGGAGTGTATGAAGAATGAATCATATTATTATACTCCCTCTCAATTATAGAATAGAGTGAAAACTTAGAGTGAGAGTTTGTTGAGCACACAATTTTAAAAGAATTTGAAATTTTCTTTTTGAAAAATTGTGCTAAACAGGAAAAATATATGAGATATATCTTATTTACCATCATTTTCCTTAGTACTTCTCTTGAGCATTCAAAACTTTGAATATTTATATAACGTTGCTCAAGACCGAGAAGATATGAACTTCCTGTTGTGTTAGGATAAATGTACATAAATGAACATTTTCCTTTCTTCAGGGACCGAGTCCTAAGGACATTTACTTAGAAGTCGTAGATAAAAATTTGAAGAGACATGTTTTGAAAACTTTTGAAACTCTCGCTCGAACTTCATTTACACACACGTGTCAATATTAATCAACATTTCTAGGTGCGTAAATGTTATCGATTGTCGAGAGACATGTCGGAGAAGATTATTTTTGGTATTTTTGAAATTTTTTGATTTTATATTTTGTTTTTATAGGTTTTATATTTTTATATTTTCTTTTTCTTTGTTTTATATTTTTGTATTTTGTTTTTCTAATAAATATATACAAAAGTATTTATGAGATTTTGCAAGACGTTCAAGTTTTGAGAGGAAAAGCCTGCCGCATACCAAGGCGACGAACAAATAAGTTGAATCGGATCCCTCATGAGCTTTCGGTGTAAGAGGTCGCCTGTTGGTAATCCGTCTTGACAAAATACAGTTCAATCGTACCCTTTTCCACTTGTTCCTTTATGAAATGGTAGCAGACAGCGATGTGTTTTGTTCTCGAGTGTTGGACCGGGTTACAGGATATGGCTATGGCTGATTTCGAATCACAATAGATTGGAATCTTATTGAATTGAAAGCCATAATCCGTTAACTGTGTCCGCATCCAAAGGACTTGGGCACAACAAGCGGATAGAGACACATATTCTGCTTCCGCGATTGATAGTGCCATACAGTCTTGTTTCTTTGAGGACCAACTAACCAGCTTTTTGCCTAAGAATTGAGCTCCACAGGAAGTACTCTTGAAGGTGTCTTTACATCCCACATAATCAGCATCTGAAAATCCAGTTAGTTCAAAACCAGAATCCTTCGTATACAAGAGACCCATATTAACAGTTCCCCGAAGATAATGAAAGATCTTTTTAACCTCTTTGAGGTGCTTCTCGGTTGGCTTATCCTGGTACCGAGCACATAAACAAGTAGCATGTACAATGTCCGGCCGACTAGACGTAAGATACATTAGGGCACCAATCATGCTACGATATTTTGTTGCATCGACTGGAGACCCATTTTGATCTAGGTCAAGCTTGTCTTTGATCTCCATTGGAGTACCAACAGGATCACAAGATTCCATCCTATATTTTTTAAGGATTTCTAGCACGTAGTTAGACTGGTTTATGAAGATGCCACAAGGAGATTGGTTAACTTGTAAACTAAGGAAAAACGTCATTTCCCCCATCATCGACATTTTGAAGCGGCTTTTCATGATGTCAGAAAATAGTTGGGTATACCTATGGTGTGCAGAACCAAAGATAATATCATCAAAATAGACTTGTATCATTAATATTTCATCGTCGAAGCGCCTTATATACAACGTTGGATCAATGGTGCCTTTGAAGAAGTGATTCTAAAGGAGAAACGTTGACAATTCATTGTACCATACCTTTGGTGCTTGCTTTAACCCATATAGTGCCTTCTTTAACTTGTAGACATGGCTTGGATGATCAGCATCGATGAAACCTTTAGGTTGACACACGTACACGTCTTCTTTTAGCGTACCATGCAAGAATGCAGTTTTCACATCCATTTGAAACACCGTGAAAGATTTGTGTGCAACATATGCCAAAAATATCCTAATTGCTTCCATTCTAGAAACCGGGGCGAAGGATTCTTCGAAATCTATTCCTTCCTCTTGGCGGTACCCTCGCACGACCAGACGAGTCTTGTTTTCGATGACCGTGTTCTCTTCAACATGCTTGTTTTTGAATAACCATTTCAACGTAAGAGGTTTTATGTTATCCAGAGGATATTATGTTTTGTGGTATTAATGGTATTACTTCTGATGTAGCCTTTTTATTCTGATTTTTATGTTTAATTAAGATGAGTCATGATTAGATTTACTAGAAATGATTGCTGCCTAAACTAAGATGAAAGAATAAGCAATACATACTGAATGTATTTGGTTACAATTAGTGCCTCTAGGACATTATGTTATACCTACTGTATTTGCGTTGGGAGTACTGCGTCTGGTATTTGGTTCGAATTAATGTGTCCAACAGCTCTTTGATGGTAAAGACAGGCTGCGCATACCAAGGCGATGAATCAAATAGTTGAATCGATCCCCCGGAAGAGCTTTGGTGAAGAGGTCGGCCAGTTGGTAATCGGTCTGGACAAAATACAGTTCAATCATACCCTTTTACACGTGTTCCTTTATGAAATGGTAGCGGACAGCAATGTGATTTGTTTTCGAGTATTGGACCGGGTTGCAGGATATGGCTATGGTTGATTTCGAATCACAATAGATTGGAATCTTGTTGAAGTGATAGCCATAATCCGTTAATTGTGTTCGCATCCAAATGACTTGGACACAGCAAGCGGATAGAGACACATATTCTGCTTATGCGGTTGATAGCGTCGTACAGTCTTGTTTCTTTGAGGACCAACTAACCAACTTTTCACCTAAGAATTGAGCTCCACCGGAAGTACTCTTGAAGGCGTCTTTACATCCCGCATAATCAGCATCTAAAAATTCGGTTAGTTCAAAACCAGAATTCTTCGTATACCAGAGACCCGTATTGACGGTTCCCCAAAGATAACGAAAGATCCTTTTAACCTCTTTGAGGTGCTTCTCGGTTGGCTTAGCCTGGTACCGAGCACATAAACAAGTAGCATGTACAATGTCCGGTCTGCTTGACGTAAGATACATTAGGGCACCAATCATGCTACGATATTTTGTTGCATCGATTGGAGACCCATGTTGATCAAGATCAAGCTTGTCTTTGATCTCCATTGGAGTACCAATGGGATCACAAGAATCCATTCCATATTTTTTAAGGATTTCTAACATGTATTTGGACTGGTTTATAAAGATGCCACATAATGGTAAAACCTGATAATCATAAATAACACCTATACAATGACACATCAATCATCAAACATTTTATCAGGAATAGAAGACGTCTAGATACCTCAAGGATCCAATAATTGATCTATATATAAGTGAACTCAAAATCTTTCAGATTCTGCATCTTGAGGCAAGGGCTTTGAAGTCTCAATGGGTGTACGCGGCTATCCTGCTCTGGTGGTATATTATCCAAACGTCGGCATGTGTGTGTGCTGCACTTACACTTGGCGTTTATCTATAATATAAGCCTCCATGTGCGTGTCGTGTTGGAGTCTCGGGCCAATCCGATAAGAAGAAATGTGAGCTCACGTAGTTAGAACTCTTCTAAAACTTCTTGTGCAGCAATGTCTCAATCTCTGTGTATTTTCCTGCTTAGTAGATCCAAATATTGTTTGTCTTCTATCAGATACGGTGAAACTAGCTAGAAATCACCTTTGTCCTTTGTAATGAACAAAGTCTTATCCTCTTGTCCCGCTCTGTAATCTATTTTCCAAAAAATTAAGATAAGATAAAGTCTTATACCAGGCTATAGGAGCTTGATGTAGACCATATAATGCCTTTTCTACCATATAAACTTTGTCAGGGAACTCTAGATCTTCAATCCCTAGAGGTTGGTAAACATAGACCTCCTCTTCAATCTTACCATACAAAAATTGCACTCTTCAACATGCCTATGGGTATTCAACAATGGTACATGAATGAGGCATAGGGCTAAGAAACAGCACTAATTGCCTCAATTATAGCAAACGGAGCAAAAACTCTTCATAAGCTATTTCCCTCTTCTTGAGTATGACCCCTTGTGCTACCTGCCTTGGAACTTATTGTCGAAACCATTATACCTCTTCTCATCTGTCTTGTTCCATGGGGGTTTTTGACCCATTTTGTTGCAATGGCCCTCTTGCATTTGGTAAATCAACCAAAGTCCTTAACTTCTGCAATGTTAACTTTAGAAACTCATTGTGCATTGCCTTCTATCCCAGCTGGGATTATCAATGTCTTGAATTACATTATTGGGCTTCTATTGTGATATTAAAACAAGCATATAGGCCAATTCTAAAAGTTTTGTCGGTTTTTTCTCTCTGCTTTTGAATTAAACTCACCAAACCAGTTCTTCTAGATAATCTTGGTCCATCCTTTTTTTGTGAGGTGCTGATGTAGATTCCAATAATCTGTTCAACTGGGGGATCTTGTGAAATTGTTGGTTGCAATAGGACTGGACATGCATAGACGACTCCAAGTTATTTATGTCTCCTACTGCAACAAAGTCTTCTTCATCATAAGCACACTATAATATGCCAGTATCTTCAAATAGGCATGTCATTCTGTCAAAAAGTAAAAGAGAGAAAGCAGTAATAAATGCACTTTTATTAAACTGTGTGTTTTTTGTCGGGGGACGATAATTTTGGGACGAAGGGAGTACAAGAGTACTCGTATTATTCTAATAATATTGAAGCAGTTTGTGTTTTATTCATTGTTCTTTGATTGTTACTGTTCCATTGATAAATACCTCTAGAGTATCAAAGTGTAGATTCCTCATACACTTTGGTATACAAACAAAGTCTCAACCATTGTTATTTTGGATTCATCCAAGGTGACAAACACTTTACAATGTAAAGGATCGATCAAGGCGTGGGATCAACAAGTGGTATTAGAGCCTGTGAATCAGGAGTCCATAATGGTAGCAGTATATACTCATGACTAGGTACTATTTTCTTCCCAGCTTGACCTGCATCTATACTTTCTTTGGTACCTGCATTACCATTAGTTTGATTCCCTATAACAACTGGCTTATAATTCATAGATTTTGTCAGTGTATCAATATCAAAAAGCCATTCTGGTCCACTCCCTGCAACATTAGGTTTGTTTTTAAGAAGGGTTTTAGCCGTACAATAGCAATGTACTTTCTCAAATGTTCCATTTTGGTACGAGAACTTTTTTTTGTTCCACTTAATGTAACGAACTTTCAAGTTTTGTGTTAATTTGCACCAATCTTGACTGGCAACCGGGAAAAAAGTTATCAAACCGGAAAAAAAACCTACGTGGCATATTTAATACTTTCTCTAATGTTCCGTTTTGGTATGTGAACTTTTTTATACACACATTTTTATACTCATGTTTTTATATACATTTGTATACACGATTTTTTTTGGGTAAAGGGTTACCCCGGTAAAGTATATTAAAACCGAAAAAAGTTAAGTACAAATGGAATGTGGCTGAAGTACCACATTAGCCTCAAGCTAAACAGCTTGATAAACACCTAAAACTAGAGCTTATGACAAGCCATAAACTTTTACAACTCTAGAAACAACTAATTGCAACTAGAACACATAACACAACTAAACAAGCTAACCAGCAGCAGCCGTAAAAGATGAACTTCCACCAGCTTTCGTGTTTTGAATTAAGTTAGACGATTCATCATACACATTTTCCACATCTTCTTCTTCTTCATTTAAGGCAGAAAAAGAATTAGACATGGAGAGATTATCTTTCTTAGATGAATTACCAGTCGTCTTCAACATAGGTGTCGATTGAGATGTATAACCCACATAAGTAGTTCCCTTCTTTGGTGCACTTGTAGTCGCTTTAGGCTCATATCAAACATTATGTTTAACCAAAGGACCAGTAAACTGACCGCCATTAGTAGACTTGGACTTACCTTTCCTCTTCTTCGTTTTACCCACCATTTGGAAACCATCATTAGTCTTCTCAGCATTAGGGGTGACAACATTAGAAGTAAAAATAATAGGAGGACTCACCACTTTTTTAGGGCAATAGTCATGAACATTGTAACACCCCCAAAAATGGGTCGCAACGGAATATAGATATCTGGGGCGTGTCACTTCATAATAACATTGCACAAGACATGAGAACGACCACAAATCGAGTAGTTTGAAAATGATACTTTGGATTTAATAAAATGTTGATACAAAAGCGTCATGCTTTAACTTGTTCATCCTTAAAAATGTAAAGATTTGACTTCATAATAAATATCCCCAAATTGCAATACACTTGAATCTTTATAGCCATGTTTCCAAAAATATAGACCACCAATGTATCCTTGTACCTTGTAATCCTGAGAAAAACATGCTTAAAACGGTCAACATAAAGTTGGTGAATTCATATGTTTATATTTGTATAAAACAAAATTACATCTCATTCCTAAAAAACCTTTCAGAAATTCGATCCCCAAACATAAGGTTATCAGCGTTTTACGTAACAAAAAAAGAAAATGGAAGTTGGCACAAGTGGTACG